>NW_018151964.1:101534-114909 GCF_900067755.1 Pogona vitticeps
TAGATAGATAGATAGATAGATAGATAGATAGATAGATAGATAGATAGATAGATAGATAGATAGATAGATAGATAGATAGATAGATAGATAGATAGATAGATAGTGTGGCGGAATGCCCAAGTCACACCCATCCATCATATGGAGCTGTAGGGCAGAAGCTTATGGCAGGACAGGAGAGGCGGTGTCAAGAAAACAGTTGGAGACTGAGGAGTAGTTAGAGGAGATATTTTGAAGGGTTAAGACAGAGATTGGAAAGCTGGTGTGTTAGGGAATAGATAAGAGATAAAAGTAAAAGAAAACAGACAGTCATAAGATCTCGTTACAGTGGTTAATGTGAATGAATACAAACAAGCAAATGTGTAATCCTATCCACGCTTAATGATCGAACAATAAAAGAAAATCTATGACTTTACTTCTGTGATTTACCAATTAAACAATAAATAAACCTGTTATATTTGACAGCCCAGGTCTAAGAAACTTATTTGGTATAGTGAGGATAAAGATCCACTGGTGGCAGCGTGTAAAGGGAGAAAATAATACATCATATCCAAAGGTGGACCTGTGTTTGAGGAAAAACAAACAGGGGACACTGGGGGAATGCAACATATGTATTATCCTATAACACATTATCTCTGCATAATGGAGGTGGTATGGTATGGTGTGGTATGGTATAGTATGGTATGATAGATCAATCCAGCACAGAATTATAGAGGCAAGGAATGGGAGCTTGAATCTCTACTGGGCCTTCCAGATGAGTGGCCACCCAAGGTTACCCAGAGAGTGTGTAGCTAATGCAGTTACAACCCTTCCTGTGTACCCATGGAAAAGCACAAGAGCACTACCACAAGAAAGGACTGGTAAAAAGCAAAAACAACCCCCCCCCAAAAAAAACAACCCCCATCAAAAAAAGAACCCCTCTAAGTTCCTTCAGGGCATGCTGTAGAATGTAGAATGGGTATGCGCTATATGAATATATATACCATACGGTCTACGCTACACCACCTAAGCTAGTTCTGTTGCTTTCTGTGCAAAGGAGAATGCTAACTTATTGCCAAGGTGGCCAATTTTTGAACACAAAATTGGTGGTGGGGTAAGTTGCCATATTAACATTTGTCTCAGGAAGAGAAATGTTTTCCTAGTTTTCTTCTACAAGGTTCATAAACTCAAAGATATTTCAGCCTGGTTTTGCTAATTTTCCGTCAATGGGTATGGAATGGTTTGATGCACAGTGCAATCAGAGGTGATTGCAATGATTAATTAATATTTAGCTAGACTAACCCGCTGTGTTCAATAAGTCACTCAGAAGTTAAATTATCTGATCAAAAGGGTTTTTTTAATGGCACTGATTATTAGAAAGCAGTCTGTTTAACAAGTCCAAAAAGGTATGTGCTGTGCCTTTGTGAGCAAATCTAACACTATAGCACATCTTGTTTACAAACTATAAAGTGCATCAAAGACCTCTTGAAGGGAACTATTTATTAAGGTATTTATGAAGGGAAAATACACCTCCTTAGGCAAGGAGTTATTGAACAAATTAACACAAAGAAAAACAGCCTGACAATATGACATGGGGAAAACTGACTATGATGAGCAATAATTCATTTAATGTGCTATCAGAGACAGAGATGTCCATATTAGTCATAGAGGCATGGCATATAAAGGTGACCATCTTATTTATCTAAAATGTGATTACAACAGATTTTAAAAAATCAACAACCTCTGAGTGCCCATTTTAGAGACTTATTTTACAATGCTTGCAAGTTCTCCGATCTTTGCTTTCACTTCTATTTCCCTGGAAATAAAATCATGGATGCATATTGATTGATTGATTGATTGATTGACTACATTACAACCCACAACGTGCAACAGGGAACAGTAAAGAAAAAGAAAGGAGGTCAGGAGTTATGTGATGGGAAGGCCTGCCGAAACATCCATATTTTAAGTTGATTTTTAAAGGTACCCAGTGAGGGGGGTCACACGAATCTCAGGAGATAGGTTGTTCCAGAGGCGAGGAGCCACCGCCAAGAAGGCCCGATTTCTTGTCTTTTCCTTCTGGGTCTCCCTCGGTGTTAGGCTCCTCAGCCTCACCTCCTGGCTCGCACGAGTGACACAGGTAGATCTTGGTGGGAGTAGGCGTTCCACCAGGTATCAAGGCCCTAAACCGTTTAGGGCTTTGTACATAAGCATCAACACTTTGAAGTCGATGCGGAAGCGGATGGGCAGGCAATGCAATGCAGCCAGAGTGGGGAAATATGCTGGTATTTTTTCACTCCACTGAGTAGTCTAGCTGCCACATTCTGCACCACCTGAAGTTTCCACAGCAGCCTCAAAGACAGCCCCACGTAGAGAACATTACAGTGGTCTAATCTTGAGATTACGAGCGCATTCACCAAGGTAGTGAGTGCCCGAACATCAAGATAGGACCGCAGCTGGGCTATCCGCCTAAGATGATAAAAGGCGGTACGGACCACCGACGCCACCTGAGTTTCCATAGTGAGCACCGGGTCCAAATGGATCCCCGAGCTGCGGACCCCATCCTTGGCAGGAAGAGTCACCCCCTCAAAAGAGAGGGAGTTTCCCAATCCCCCAGCTGTGGGGGCGCCCACCCTCAGTACCTCCGTCTTGTCCGGGTTCAGCCTCAGCCCGTTCTCCTGCATCCATTGCACTACAGTCCCCAGGCAGCGGTGAAGGGACAGAACGGCATCTCCTGCAGTATTACATCTTCTAGTTCTCAGTCTTGACTGACCAGGAATATAATATGGAAGATTAGACAAATCTTAAATTTGCCTAGTAATGCAGTCTATGGTGGTTATGAGTGGACAAAACTCACTCACTTCCAAACACGAGCAAGATGTGAAATTGTGGAGGCAAATAACCACACTTCTTTCTTGAACTTCTGTAGAATGACTGTGTTAACTGTTGTTGTTAATTATGACCAGTGGCATGAGAATGGCTGATGGTCGGATTCCAAAAGATCTCCTGTATGAAGAATAGTGCAGGGAAATTGCCCCAGTGGGAGACAACAACTGCATACAAGAACATCTGCAAGTGGGATCTGAAGGCCTTAGGAATTGACCTCAACAGATGGAAAACCTTGACATCTGAGCATTCAGCCTGAAGAGCCACTTGTCCTGCAGACCAAGGCAAAGAAGGCAGTCCCCAAACCAGCAAAATCAGGGAGCTGGACAGGGGACAGACTGTATTTGTCTTCAATGTTGAAGGGATTGTCACTCTCGAATTGGCCTTCTCAGCCACACTAGATGCTGTTCCAGATCCTCCATATAGAGCACATTACCATAGTCACTCCAGACTAAAGGAAGGCCTGGAATGAATCAACCAAATTTAGTAAAATCCACCCATGTATGCCAATTCTACCACTGCTCTGCTAAACTATAGTAATGGCCTTCTAGGGGTAAATCTCATGGTAAACCTGTTTTGGTTCTAATAGTTCATTATTTCATTTACTAGGAAAGCAGTGGACTGCTGTTGTCTCAAATCAGTCACTCGAGACTAAAGGAAGGCCTGGAATGAATCAACCAAATTTAGTAAAATCCACCCATGTATGCCAATTCTACCACTGCTCTGCTAAACTATAGTAATGGCCTTCTAGGGGTAAATCTCATGGTAAACCTGTTTTGGTTCTAATAGTTCATTATTTCATTTACTAGGAAAGCAGTGGACTGCTGTTGTCTCAAATACATGCATCTTGCCTTCCATTTCACAGTGAAATTTTGTACAATTGTAGTACAAACAAATTCTAAATAGAACATTCATAACAGCACCAACAACCATTGTTGACTCGTGCTGGTGCTACCACCATTACTCTGATCTATAACATTTTATGAAATTACTGTACTTCTACCATTTGAGAATAAATGACTAATGGTGACCACAACTATTAATGAATACAAATGCTGATGGTAGCAAAATATATCTTGAAGTGTATACATGAATTAATCTATCAAAAGGAATAGTATATATAAGCATTTATGAACTGTTCTTCCTATTACTATTTAGTACACTAAACAACACTCATAGTGCGTGCATGTGTGTGTGTGTGTGGGGAAAAAGACACAATTCTTACCTTTCAGGACACCTTCTACCCAGTCTGGTTTTTTTTTTGTTCTTTGTTTTTGTTTCATTTTGTTTTGTTTTTAACTTAGAAGAAAGCCTCACTGAGTATATTTAACTGTGCTGGCTTCAGTAAAATAATTATACCCTGGTCATCTAATAGTAATTTTTTTAAAAAAAATCTTTATCCCCATTAAAACATAATAGGGAAAGTATTAATCATCTCCATTATATAATTATGAAGTAGCATACATATCTCTAAAGAACGGAGTTAACATCTAAACAAAAGGATCATTGTATCTGGTTTGTTTGTTTGTTTAATTCTTTATTTATTTTTCATGCCATAGTGAACAAACACTCTCTGAGTGGTGTACAGAAAGCCAGGGTATCATATTGCAAACAACAAGAAAAAAATCAGCAATTAAACATATTAATAATCAGCAACTAAATAATCAGCAAGAGCTCCCTTTGTTTCTCTTGGTCCTCACTCACTCACCCAAGATGAGGGTCCTATTGGACTACCAACGGTGATGAGAGTTTGACTTAAGTTTACACTTAGTTGCATGCCAGTTCTAAAACCATAAAGCTTCTTCTCCCAGATAAAAAATAACACTCCTGTTACAGTCCACTCTTAAAATCCAACCTCCCTCCTCAATATATTATTTTCTCTCATTCTCTTCAGCTCTGCTTCAGGTTTGTCTTGGCTCTCCTCCTGCCTTCTTCCAGCCAATCACCTAATTCATGCCATTGCTAGGTAAAACTGGTAAAGGTTCCATCACATTCCTGCCTCCTTTGTTTCTTTGCTTGATCGAGAACTCCTGCATTGTTCTCAATAATAAGCAAAGAACAACGGGTTGTACACATAATGTATGTTCAAGGCGTGGTTTGCCATTGCTGCCATGCAATGTGCCTCCATGCTGAGCAGGGATTTGAATCAAAGTTCAACATAGAATTCACTATACCACCCTGCTTTTCTGAAAAGGAAAAGGAAAGGGAAAGGTGCAGCACACCTATGGTCCTCCAGATGTTTATAAATTACTACTCCTCTATCATCATTAGTAATGCCGACCATGTTCAGTTGATGAAACTTAGTCTCTAAGAACATCAGGAATGACACACCTTTCCCAGCCCTAACATAGAGCCTAGGTATTATTGTGCTTTCTTGTAGTTCAGGAATAAAAATGGGGCAATTTAGTATTTAGACAATACTAAATATGGATTCCTGTGAATGTAGTACATTAAATATATCAGAAGGGCAGCAAAAAAAGGAGGAAAAAAGCATCAACAAGCATATGGACAGTAAATTTATCCCTATAAGATTGCAAATAGGATACATTGTTGATAAAATGTAGACAAATGGTGCACTTTGCCTTAAAAACGCAGGTTGCATGAGATTCTACACTACCCTGATTTCAGCATTTAACATACACTGTTCCAATGATTCGGTTGTCTACCTGCTGTGCCAACAATTGGGCTGATGATGCTATCAACAAGAGAAAGTTGTGACTCATTGATCTTAGAGGTTTGATATAAATTTTCAGGCAGAGCGTGTAAAGGGTTTTCATTCCTTAAACTTGCTGCTGAAGCCCTAGAGGGACAGCAGCAAGCTGTGAAGAATGATTTGGCAGCATGACAGGAGTGTTTTTTCTTGATCCTAGGGATGGTGGGAGTTGCACATAGAGAAGTCACATCTATCTATCTATCTATCTATCTATCTATCTATCTATCTATCTATCTATCTATCTATCTATCTATCTATCTATCTATCTATCTATCTATCATCTAACATATACAAAGTATTTTTATGCTAAAAATATGCCCATTAGAAAAAAGAATGATTTGGCAGCATGACAGGAGTGTTTTTTCTTGATCCTAGGGATGGTGGGAGTTGCACATAGAGAAGTCACATCTATCTATCTATCTATCTATCTATCTATCTATCTATCTATCTATCTATCATCTAACATATACAAAGTATTTTTATGCTAAAAATATCCCCATTAGAAAAAGATCATTTATTTCTACTGTGACCACTGTAGGTTTTTGGTTTTTTTTTTTTAGTATTGATGCAGTACTTGAAAACAAAATAAACACACACATACATAGTAATACGTTTTGATCCAGTTTGCTCGTATGGTTGAATGAAAGACAGAACATAAATATGGAAGATCAGCTTTCAGTTTTGATGAGAGTTGGGGAAGCACTAGATGTGATGTGAAGTGAATAGCAAGCAAATCTTCCACCTCCTACTGTATTTCCAAACTGAAATTTCATCTCTTTCATGGTTGTGAAATTTACAAGCTGCCTTAAGAACTACAGCCCATCTTCCTACTGGAGGATATGAGAAAGATGTATTTGATACATAATGAGTGACAAGCGATGTAACATCAAACAAGTAGTCATTTTAAACTTTTAACCTCAGAATCAAAGAGAAAATGAGGTTTTTAAAACATTCAGGTAAAAGATCTAAATGAAATGAAACCACAGATGAAAAATATGCAGCTCCTTATTATTCAAAAACAAGTTTTAATCATTTTCAGATAGAAGAGAGAATCCAGCAGTTCACTCTGGCATCTAACATGAGCAACAAGAAGTCAAATATACAATGTTGGAAGGATGTGAGGGAACAAGAACATATGAAAATACATGGTGGACATATGCAGTTGTGAAACTATTCCAGAAGAAAATCTCCCAATAATGTAGTAAAATTCGAAATCAACATATTGATTGTACAGGAAATCTAGCTGACAAAGTGCAAAGTTACTTTGCAAAGAAATGTTGTCATTTATGACAGTGACAGCTATACAAGTCATAAGAATTCTGTCGTTTCTGTTTGATCATTATGTGCAAAGTGCTTTTATTACAAATAATATTTTAAAATAATAATACAAAGGGGAATGCTTTATCTAAGAAGGGTGCATTTCCAAAAGTTACCTCTAAATTGTGCCTGAATGGAACTGCAGGGTTTTAGGTAGGATTTTTCTCCCCCAAGCCCTTCCTAGAGATCCCTGATATTTCATGCAGTCTCCTATCCAATTAGGGACATGGTGGCGCTGTGGGCTAAACTGCAGAAGCCTGTGCTGCAGGGTCAAAAGACCAGCAGTCGTAAGATCGAATCCACGCAATGGAGTGAGCTCCCATCACTTTGTCCCAGCTCCTTGCCAACCTAGCAGTTTGAAAGCATGTAAATGCAAGTAGATAAATAGGTACTATCTCAGTGGGAAGGTAAAACGGCGTTCCCTAGTCATGCTGACCACATGACAACGGAAACTGTCTTCGGACAAGCGCTGGCTCTATGGCTTGAAAAGTGGGATGAGCGCCGACCTCTAGAGTCAGACATGACTGGACTAAAAATGTCAAGGGGAACCTTCACCTTTTAACCTATCCAATTACTAAACAGATGCACTTCTGATCAGTTACTTTAATAAAAAAAAGTTCTATGTTTCAGGATGGTCTGGTGTGACATTAAGGTCCAATGAAGGCCATGACCCCATCCTCAGTCTTGAGTTCCCTGAGGTAGAACAAGGGGGAAAGAATGCAATTTCATCATAAATCTTAGACACCAAAATGTCTCAGACTTGGGCAATTATGCCCATCAGCTCATTGGCAAGAAACTAATGTTAGCTGCTACCATATAGTTCCCAAACAGCTCCCAGCCTTATCCCTTATTTTCCTGATGGGAGAAAAGTCTGCTGTTCAACCAGAAGATTCTTCTGGATGACTTCCACACATGCACATCTCATTCATATGAAGGTGAAAGTTTTCATTTCATCACACATGTTTCTCTTGCTGTATTAGGACACTTGGTTTATAAAGAGCGTGCATGAACTAGGAAAGCAATGCCAAATATTTTCCTAGAAAATGTAGTCCAAGTTTGCTGTATTACAATTTTCTAGTTATTTCTATTGCACTCAGTTCAATGAAAATGTCTGAGCTTTTGCTGTATCGTGATTTTGACCTACTGCAGGAACCCTTAAGCTCTTCTGATAGCAGCTGTTTTGTTCAGCGAATGTTACATGAGAAGCAAACAATTTTAATTGGGAGACAGTGCATTCCCTGAGGCTTTTTCTGCTGTTAAATAGTTTTTCCCCCTTTCTCTCCTTTTTTTAAGGTTATCTGTCCCAACCATCCAGAAAACACTGGGATATAACAAGGCTTTTTTTAACCCAGTGGTATCCTGAATCGAGCATTTTAGGATGCTTAGATTTCTCTGACAAATTGTCTCCTGGTGTTAGTACATTTTGTTTTTGTCTGAACGGCCAATTTCTTGCATAGCTGGCCACTCACACTGAAAGAAAAACAAAACAGAACAAAACCTTGGGGGTATTATAGGCTCCTGGAAGTAGCCTATAAACTTGCAATTTGGCATATTGCTGTCAAATCTATGCATCTGGACATCAGTCACATAATTTCTTGCATATTTCGTGAGTCCAGAATTGACCTCTATGGAAAGAACCCTGTTAGTCATGTATTGGCATTTATGTACACACACATATACACAATGTGTGCAAGAACTGGCAGTTAGAAACGTCAGCAGTCTGCTAAAAAGCAAGGGTAGCCTTAAGCCACCAGCCAACACTCCAGTTATTCACATTCTGAAAAGCATCACAGTTGCTGTAGAAAAATATTGTTTCAAGGCACTTCTGTTAATTAGTGTGAGCTACAGGGGCAAACAGGGACAACAGTGAAGTGTATTTCCATAGCTCTTGTCCATAATTTCCTCTGTCTATCTGTCTTGTAGCTCTTCTTGACAGTTATTGGAGCTACATTCCTCCAACCTCAACCTCCGCTCCCCACCAAAATAAGGTTTTACCTTAAAGATGAAAAAGCGTATTATGATATAAACTTACATGGGTACTGCCCACTTCATCAGAGGCATCAAATATTTATCCTCATGCAAGCTGATTTGCATTCCCATTAGGGGAAGGATCTTGTAAACAATGACCTCTGAGGGAACTGAAAGTCAGAAAGTGCAAGCTCTGGTAACTCAAAAGACAATTTTGTCAATTTTACACTGAAGAACATTTGTGATTGATCAGTGACAATGTAGGGTAATGAGGCAAGTCCCACCATAGGGCTGTTATTTTACAGAGTTTTAAAAAAGAATCTCTTTCTCCTGAGGACAAGATATTAGAAGCAGCCAGTATTTTGTAAGGCAGGGATGGGCAGCTTCATTTGTTTGGGGAATCAATGTTCTGACTTTGAGACCTGCCAGTGGCTGCACACACCACCAAAAATGCCAGTCCCTCTAAAAAACACAAAAGAACCAAAAGAGCTAAAAGTCAATTTTCAGGGTTTTTTTTGGGGGGGGAATGATATTTGTGGTCTTTGGGGCTCTATAAATACTCATGAGGTAAACTGCATTTTGGAAGACTTCTAGGAATTTCTGTTGTCCTCCTCCCCTCCCCCCCAAAGGGAGCTAAGGATTGTAAACACAACCTGAGGGGCTGTGTGCAACTCCAGTCCTTGTGGGGACCAGTTCTAAGGCAACTGCCTGGATGCACGTGGTGACTGCATTTGGCAGTTCTCCAAGCAGCAAGAGCCAGGATTTGCACTTGGGGTACTGGCCTAGCATCATCACTGCTCTCAGTGGAGCAAAACACTCAAGAGTGAAGTTACACCTTTCCTAATGTTAAGAGGTGACTGGAGAAAACAGATAGATGATACTGTTCCATAGTATGAGCTATTGTTTTGTGTTGAGCAGTTCCACACCACATGCTCCCATCAGACTGCTGTGATTTTTCTGCTCTTAAATTGCTTGACTTTTTCTGCATGGCCTCTAAGGCAGTTCTGGAGACTATAGTGCACATAACATTATCTCTTGGCTTCCTAGTGGAGCTGTCATTTCATTGAATAAAAACACTAACTAGCTCTCCCTGGGAGAAGACTTTGGAAACAATCAATACATTCCAAGGCAAATGGTTGAATTAGATCCCCAAATTTCTATATAACAATTCCACATGGAGAAGAGACAATAGTAACCTACTGTAGGCTCAAACAATTTGAGAGACAAATAATAAATGGAGGCCTTCAACCATTAAGCCCCATAAGGGGGTTGATAACCCTCCCCTAATTGGAATCATAGGTTAGCAAGGAGGGAAAGTGAAGTTTCTCATGTCGTTGGTGAAAGTCCAGAGCTGGCTGGAGGAATGCATTCATCTTGGTGGAAAGATCAGGTGTGATCTCAGCAACTAGATATCTTGGCTATCAAATCAAAAACAAACACATGTGGAAACTTCTGCTTAAAGGTTGTAGCTGCATTCTGTTCCAGTGATGTGCATACACTCCTGATGGGAAGCAGTAGCTGCCAACAGGCGGGGTAACCCCTTATTCTGCCCTTTCGCTTAGCGGTAGAGTATAAGATCAAAGAGTTATTTTAGCTAATCCTAGTTAATGTTTAGGTAACCACTATCTGTTTCTCTCATAACATATGTGTGTAATCATGCTAAGTCAATATTCTTAGGACATTGCCTTGTAAGTCCGCTGGTTCGGACATCTGTGTCGTTGACTCCTTTGTTTTTTTCTCTCTAAGGCAATTAGCCTTCCTTTGTTCCGTGATCACCCACATCTGGCACCTAACGTGGGGCCATCAAGCAGAGCCATCAAACAGGGACTTGAAACGGACCTGTCATCAACATCACCTGAGGCAACACAGCTCACCTTGCCCAGCAAGGGCCACAGACGCATTTGCACATCCTTTTGGATCCTGGTGAATACTTAGTTAAAATGGGAAACTCTTTTACACCACTTCAAAAACAACATGAAAGAGACTTAATTTATTTACTTCATAAAGAAGGTCACCGTGATGTATCTGATTCAGTAGAGTATTTACTGAGGGAAATAAGTACTTTTTGTTCATGGTACCTAGAAGGAGGCAGCCTTAAGCTTTCAAATTGGGATAAAATTGGAAATAAACATCACAATGACCCAATTGCTCCAGTTAAAGTCCTCCACACATGGCATCTTTGCCAGGATGCAATTTCAAAGACTGTGAACATTTTGTTAGCCCAGTCTTTAGCTAATTTTCCAACAGCCCTTCAGATTTTGCCACCCCCTAAGTCACCTGATCTCCATGAAAATAGAAACGATCTTCCTTCCTAAGCAGCTCCTGCTACTTTTCCAACAGCCCCTTCTCCTTTTTCTTCTCCCCTCCCCCTCCTTCTCCCCCTCCTCATTCAGCAGTGCAGCAGATGTTATCTGATGTTATGGCCCAAGGAAGCTCAGAGGATATTGCTGCTGCCCCCCTTATGTATCTTTGTCCTGTGGTTCATAACAATCAGGGACACTGTGTTCATGAAAATCTTCCCCTTGCCATGTTTAAAGAGTTGAAGAAAAGTGTAACTGAAAATGGTCTCCATAGCAGTTTTACTCTCAGGTTGATTGATGGGTTATGAGGAAATGGAAACCTCATTCCAGCTGATTGGAAAGTCTAAGTTAAAGCTATGCTCTCTCCTGCACAATTTGTACTTTTTTGGCACGAATGGATAGACGCTGCTGCCATTTTGGCCATGGATAACTTATGAAACAATATTGCTGTGGCTGCAGATATGTTAACTGAAGAAGTATTTTTTGTCATCAGCATAGCAAATTACCATCCCTAGCAGGGGACTGGCAGAAGTGTTTGACATTGTTAGAGCAGCCAGGTTAAAAATCCCAGACAAAGGTAACCCTTTAGGGTCTTTGGCCAATTTGTGTCAGGGTCCTACAGAGGACTACATGTCTTTCATTAACAAATTGCAAAGAGCAATTGAATGGCAGGTGGAGATTGCTGAGGCTGATAATATCTTGATGAAACAGTTGGCGTTTGAAAATGCTAACATGGATTGTAAAACGGCCCTTCAGGCTATTTACGATAAACCAGAGATTGACATTGCTGCCATGCTAAAATTATGTCAGAATATTGGGACAGAAACTCACAAGACACAGCTTTTGGCCACAGCCATGGCTACCTCCTTGAACCCCACCCAAGACCGTAAATGTCTTTCCTGTGGCAAGGAAGGGCACCTCAGTTGGGAATGTAGATCAATCCCCCCAAATAATAAACACCCTTCTAAAAATGCTCCCGGTGTCAAAAAGGTTATCACTGGGCCAATCCATGCCGGTCTGTTCAAATAGTGGGAAACTCCAAGTCGGGTGGTCCTCCAGCCCCGGGTCAAGTGAGGAGAACTCAGTGAATACTACCCCAGTTCAAGAGATCCACCCTGCTACTGTCAAAAGTACCAGTCATGATTTGATCACAGCTGAAGAGGTCAACTATCAATTCCCTCTCATTGTCTACAAAGTCAAAACAGCACATCATGGACCAATACCCAAAGACGCTGTGGGTCTCATTCTCCCTGGCTGTAACATCTCTGCAGGGGGTTTATTTGTTGTACCAGGCATCACTGATGAGGATTTTATTCAAACCTGGTCTAATATACCACAGGTCCTTCCTGCAGGTGTCTATTGCTCAATTGTTGTTGCTTCCATTAACACAGATGGGTCCTTCTACCAACCCTTGTAGTGGAGTTTTGGTTCTACTCGAGTTGCTCCCTTTACTACCATTGAGCACTCGAAGCCCCAACTCCCTCTTAAAATGAAATCGCTTGTTCTTAATGGCCTGGTTGATACGGGAGCCAACGTTAGCATTATTGCAAAGAAAGAGGGCCAGAAAGCTATCCCACTCAGCCAGTGCACAACATTTGGGGAATTGGAGGCTATGAGCAAGCCCAGGAAAGCCTTCAACCCATAGTTCTGGAAAGTCTAGGTGACTCTCCTAGACAAATCACAACCACTTCTTACTTTCTGCTTGTTTCCTTTTCCATTTGGGGTCAGGATCTCTTGAAAAAGGTCCATGCAAAATTGCTGACAAATTTATAATACAGGCCTCTACACAATCTCACACAGCCTTGACATTAACGCAGTTCCCTGGACTACCTGTCTGGGTTGAGCAATGACCATTGTGTAAAGAAAAGCTCCATACAGTGGAGGCCTTATTTAAGGAGCAATTAGATCAACGACATATAGAGTATTCCACCAGTCCATGGAATACCCTCATTTTCACCATCAAAAAGAAATCTGGGAAATGGCATTTGCTACACGACCTTCAGGAAGTTAAAAAGCGCATTCAACCTATGGACCTATTGGCAGCTTACCTAATCCAAATCCAATACCCCAACACTATCAGCTGATGGTAGTAAGCATCACAAGACAGGGGGAAAATTGATTTTACAGTCCCTATGTACAATTCCCATCCTACTCAAAGTTACCAGTGCAAAGTCTTGCCTCAGGGAATACTGAATTCCCCTACTTTATGTCAACATTT
>NW_018151965.1:21626-37898 GCF_900067755.1 Pogona vitticeps
TATTCAGATTGCCTGCAACAGAAGATTCGTTCTGAAAATAAACTGTAACCATACACATGAGTCCTGTTTGTGAGACCAGATTCCTGTTAATAAAAGTACAGTTTGGTTCATTTGAAAACTCCATTTAGTTTTCATTGTACAGTATTAAGCTGTAGGGAAGCCCAGAGAAAGTACACATCTCTCCAGGACACCTGTGTTTTTCTTTCCTGCTTATGAAACTACACATATTTACAACTAAATCTGAATTGTTAGCTCTGTCTAGAGTCGACAAAATACACCAAATGAACCAGACTTCTGTAAACGTCAGGCTCACAAGCCCTCATTCATGCAAGAGGCCCCTTCTAGCAAAGAATATTTTCACACTTCCAAGTCTATGGTGATTTGTTTTTTTCCCCATTTTGTTTTTTATTTTAATCGGTGTCGTCTTTTGACTGCAAAACTAAGGGCCAGGGTTACTATATAATGGGTTAAGCCAGGTTTTAATATTTAGAACTTACTGTGTTTATATTTGTACTTTAAAAAGAAAATTATACTGCAAGCCACCTTCAGCTCCACTTCTGGGAGAAAGGCAGGATGTAAATCAAATAATAAAGAGATAAATAATTTTTTTTAAAAAAAGAGAAAGTATACTAGGAATATCCTCACAAGCCAGGCTTGATGTGCTGCGCATATTTCTGGACACAAGATTTGGATGTTGCCTTTACGAGCCAACTATCCAATGGATGTTTTGAAGTCCCACTACGGGAGATTGTGGGAATTAAAATGGACATTTGCTCGGATTTCTACGAACGGATATGTGGCTTAATTACACTTGGAACAGGCACAAATCTTTTATCCCCCAAATGTCAAAGGATTGAAATATATATTTGATGTCAGTATTGAAAAAGATTCTGCAGTTGTAAACACAGGGTGAGGAATAGTGTGTTTCAGACCCAGATGTGAATGTGTGATTATAAGTGGTACCTCTCTCTGTCGCATTATCATCCCTTGAATAAGTGCTTCTTTCGTATCTCTGTAATTACAAGTTATCCTGTTATCTTCTTTTTCACCTACAGTGGTGCCTCGCTTAACGAGTACCTCGTTTAGCGGTTTTCGTTTAACGATGGTATTTTAAAAAATAATATGCACAGTTTAACGATGTTTCCTATGGGCGATTTTCGAAGTTTGGGGCCATGCTTTGCATAGCGAATTTATTTATTTATTTATTTATTTATTTATTTATTTATTTATTTATTTATTTATTTTTTCCTATGGGCGATTTTCGCTTAGCGAAGTTTGGGACCATGCTTTGCATAGCGAATTTATTTATTTATGTATTTATGTATTTATGTATGTATTTCTTTCTTTCTTTCTTTCTTTCTTTCTTTATTTATTTATTTATTTAATATCCCGCCTATCTAGTCCCACAGGACCACTCTAGGCGGCTCACAACAAACATATAACAATATAATTAAAGCAGTTTTAAATAAGGGGGGGAAACAATTATATAAGATGGGTCAAACAGTAGGAGAGAAGAAAAGGGAAGATCAGGAATGCGTTTTTAGGTCCCCTGCTTTGCTTAGCAGTTTCTTTTTTCAATTTGAAAAGTGTCATAGAAGGGTCAAAAACTGTTCTAAATGCTTGCATTCGTTAGAGCACCTTCTAAAATGGGTGCAAACTTAATTTGGCTTTGATCTGACTTTTCGTTAATTTTGGGTGAATTTTTTTCTCATCCATAGGAAAGCATGGAAACCAACTTTTGACAGCTTTCAAAAGTTGACAGGTCCATTATTTCCTATGGGGGAGGAAAAAATTCACAAAAAATTAACAAAAAGTCAGCAACTGTTTTAAATGCTTGGGTTCATTAGAGCACCTTCTAAATTGTGTGCAAACTAAGTTTGGCTTCGTTCTGAGTCTTCGTTAATTTTTGGTGAATTTTCCCCCCCAATAGGAAACAATGGAGCCCAAATTTTGACAGGTCCATTGTTTCCTATGGGGGAGAAAAAAATTCACCACAAATTAACGAAGACTCAGAACAAAGCCAAACTAAGTTTGCACACAATTTAGAAGGTGATCTAACGAACCCAAGCATTTAAAACAGTTGCTGACTTTTTGTTAATTTTTTGTGAATTTTGTCCTCCCCCATAGGAAATAATGGATCTGTCAAATTTTGACAGCTGTCAAAAGTTGGTGCGGGAGAAAAAAATTCAGCAAAAATTAACGAAAAGTCAGATTGAAGCCAAATTAAGTTTGCACCCGTTTTAGAAGGTGCTGGAACTATTTCAAGCATTTAAAACCATTTTAACCCTTTTTTGACACACTTAAATTTGCAAAAATTGACTTTGCTATACCATTGAAAAGCATTGAAAAGGCTTCAATGCATTCCAATGGGGGAAACATTGTATCGCATAACGATGTTTCCAATGGTTTTTTTCGCATAGCGATGGTAATCTGTTCCCATTGGAATGGATTAAGAACTATTTCAAGCATTTAAAACCATTTTAACCCTTTTTTGACACACTTAAATTTGCAAAAATTGACTTTGCTATACCATTGAAAAGCATTGAAAAGGCTTCAATGCATTCCAATGGGGGAAACATTGTATCGCATAACGATGTTTCCAATGGTTTTTTTCGCATAGCGATGGTAATCTGTTCCCATTGGAATGGATTAACCGGTTTTCAATGCATCTCTATGAGAAAACGTGTTTTGCATAACGATGTTTTCCCATAGCGATTTTTTTGGAACCAATTAACATCGTTATGCGAGGCACCGCTGTAGACCATCCTTCTCACCCTTAAGAAACTAGGGACTGCTTGCCAAATAGCTTCAAAGGAATTTGGATGCCATCTGTAAGTTTGTAGCTCTATAAGAGGACACTTGGTGGGTGTGAATGGGTTCCTTATTCTCACTGGGCGGCTCCTCCATTTCCGCGGGAAATAAAAAGGGAGATGTCTCGATAATTTTTGAACTATCATTTTTATTAACACCTTCTTCAGGCACATTACTTATGGAATCAAACAACCTCAATTCGGGCAACAAGCCACAACTCACGGAACCCAAACTTTTTCCATAGACCCAGGGACTCAACGGTGAGTTTTCCCACACCATTCCTTGTAGTTGGGTGTCCGGGGAGGAGTGCTCCGAAGGGCACAAATAGCCACACAACAGGCGTGATGAATCCAGCCTCTCTCGTCAGGACATTCGTAGAACTGGTTGTGCGCGATCTCCGCTTCTCTTTGTAGTTCTAACTCTCTAGGTGCCACGATCACAGTCTGTTCCCTAGTTTCTTCTCCCGTGCCCGGTTCAGGTAGCAACCCTCCTACTCATATGTTAGGGAAATCTCTCAAGAGCCCCTGGGTTCTTATATTCTCAAAGGCTTTCTTTCATGCCTCAGTTCTCTTGTTCTCGTATTCTGCCACTACTGAGCTGAACCAACACACACCCTCTTCATTTACAGTGGTGCCCCGCATAGCGACATTAATCCGTTCCGGATTAATCGTGTTTAATGCATTCCTATAGGGTGAAAACTCACCGCGAAAATGCTTGCAGCAGCCATTTTGGGCACCCAGCGGCCATTTTGGAACCGCCGATCAGCTGTTCCGCAAACATCGCAATGCGAAGATCAGTAAGCGAAACGCTTACCGATCGTTGCAATGCAATGTTTTGCCTATTAAGACATCGCAATGCGATCGCATTAGCGATCTCAAAAAATAGATCGCTTTGTGGATTAGTCGTTAAACTGTGCGCTCGTTATGTGAGGCACCACTGTATATCCTCCTCCCAGACTGTCAACTCCTGCTCTGCCACCTTTCCACCCTTGCCCTCTTCTACCAAACAAACCTCTATCTTTCCTGCCTTTTCTTTGGATTCAATTTATCCCAACTTTGTTATAACTGTCAGCCTTGCCTTCTCTGGTTCTTCACCACTTTTCTTACATTCTCCCCCTTCTTCAATAGCCTCAATTACTACGGATGGCTCACTGACACATGCGTCTCCCTCACAGTGGGATTTATTCTTTGGCTGGTCCACTCAAGCTGATGGGGTATTCAGAATAATGCTGATGCATTCCATTGTGATCATCTGGATTGTTCCAATTGGTGTGATACCAGTACTATTTGGAGTTATACGCTGGAAATGTTTCCTGTGCAGGCACCATAAAGTGGAGGACCAGACTGAATCTCATTCTCGCCTAAACATATGCCCATCATAAACTGTTTTAAGTGGTCCAGGAGAAGCATAGGTAAAGAACAGAGGGGAAGAAGGAATAGCCTCCAGAGCCTAAAGGTGAGCCATGCCCCAAGATAACATGGCAGAAATATAGCTTCAAACTCCTCTTATCAAAATTACACAGAAGACATAAATACCGTAGTCATTGGGGAAGGCCTGGAAAGTTTATTTTACTGCTAAAAGGATTATCTGAGGTGTGGGGGGAAATGCAAGCTTTTTCAACCTCAAGACATGAAAAGAAAATAAGCTTTCGCTTTGGGCATCCAATCACATGGGCAAAGCTTCTCGGGTTGCGGAGTGTTAAGGAAAATCCTGCATTTTATGTAGGAAACCATATTGGTATTCATATCACTATCTATTAGCAAAGACTCTTGGGGAGATGTGTATATTTGGGGGTGGGTGGGGGTGTTGAAGGTAGCCAAACCAGTTCTGTGGCCTAAAAATGTGGAAATATCTAGAGATAGTGTTTCCTCTGTAAACACTAAAAGATGACAATTTTAGCCCAATCCCTACCATTTCCTGGCTCTGGTGTCTCTAAGCCTTATATAAAAGAGGGACTAGGAGACCTCATTGTTTCAATATATTGACTAGGATGATTGCAGCTGGAAGATCTGTCTGGCGGGAAATTCACATCTGAAAGTGTCACGGTGGAAGGGGACTAGAAACTTATAAGACTGAACCTTCTGCCCAGAGAGACACATTATTTTCTGTCAACAAGACCTGGTGTGTCTCCCATTTTGCACACAATAAAATCTTTCAAAGACCTTGTAAGTGTCAGTTTGTTTTTCTCTCTTAGTTGGCTATTTGGTTAACCCAGCTAGTAACTGGACCTAAGGGGAGATTGTGAGGGAGGCGTTTTCATCCACATAAAAGAAGGGGAGAAGGGTCTCCCCAGAGAAAGAGGCTCCAGAGAAGGTGTGGAGATGGGATGCTGTATCGGCATCATAAAAGGACACTTGGTCCCCTTCACAGTTCAGGGACACCCGGATCCTTCTCAGCTTCTTACTTAGGGGAAGAAAATATTCATCAGCAAAGTCGGAGGTCCAGTAGCAACCTTCACATCCCCCCACAGCCCAGATTCCTTTCTCAGTTCTCAATTCAACGCCGCCTTTCCTCTGTACAGATTTTCTGGCCACCCCCACAGCTGAAGATTCCTCACTTTCCACAGTGACTTCCCAGTAATGTCTCCCTGTTTTGAATCCGTCACACCCCAACACATAGAGATATGTGTCGAATCTCTCAGGATTGTCCGGCAAATCTTGACATCTGCCTTCATTTCTCACACTTTTGCGATCTTCAGACAGGATGAGGAAGGGATTTGTTGTTTCTGGATCCAGAGTGACGTTTGCTGTTTGGGAACAAAGAGAGACAAGTTGCCAAAGACAAGGTGAGGAGAATGGCATGGAAGAATCACAATGGCGTGACTCTGTCATTAACACACCACAGCAGTTTTGCACAAGCAGCCGTTTTATGCTCTTTCAAGATATACAAGGAAAGCATTCTGTATAATAAAAATGGAAAAAGAAAGCCTTGGGCATCATTGAGGCAGACAGTTTAATTTTATCTTGAACTGTCCTAGATTCCTGTTAGAGTCGATCCATGGACAGAGCTGGCATCTGGGTTTGGGGTGGAGTCTAGTCTCTGTTTCTCCATCCCTGTTATGTGGCCTGTTAGAGCCATTGTTTACTAGGGAGGTGGTGGGGGTGGCCCCGCGTGTGAATCCTGCCCTCCTCCTCCTCCAAGTCTCTGGGAAGGAAAGATTATTGTCAAGAATGAATTATCGCATTCTGATGAGATGTCTGACTGATCTCATTTGTAAGTTCTACATAACAACATGGGTTTTATATCAGTTTCTCTTTGGCGCCTGTATTTAAGGGCCTGATCAAACAGGGGAATTTGGAGCCATCTGCTTCCCACTTTAAAAGGATCAATGTGATCTTTTTAAAAAAAGTTCCCACTGAGGTGATCCTTCCATTCACACTGGGGGATGTTTATTCTTCTGTGAGAAGGGTCCACACAAGTCTCTGGATTGCTAGTTGATTTGTGTGTAAATTTACCCAGTTTATTTATGAATATGGTTTACTTGGTATACCAGTGAGTAAGGAGACAGCAAACGAGGACAGTTGTTCTGGGGCAAGATCGCTCTGGCAGTTCTGGCACAAGGGGAAGACTTTGCAGTGATGGTGGGTGAGATGAAAGGGAGGGAATCACCCCCTTTCACGTCGTTCTTCTCAGGCATGACTGCCCTGCCTTGTGGGGAAGGAGTCCACTAAGTCCACTTCACTGGGATAATGTCAGATATGATGAATCACAGAGTTCTGTTCTTTGCCTCAGAGGTCTATAAATTTTTGAGATTATCCCAGTAAAGAGTGAATCACAGAATTAAACCATACAATCAGTGACAAGCATTTCCAAACTCATCTGGGTATCTCCTTATAAATGTCATAGAGCCCTCTCTGCCAGGTCGAAGAGTGGCTAATCCACCACAAGCTCTGGAGCAGCAGGAAGGAAACAGAGCCCACGGTGACAGCAGAACAGTCTGTGGGCAGTCTGGCCCCAGACGGCCAGACCCTCATTATCTCCACCTGTGCGGGGGTATTCGTATCCCCCATCTCTATTAACAGCCCTTCCCCTCAAGCCCCAATAAACACTTCCCCACAGGCCCTGCCCCATACCCCACCCCCTCTCTGGTTCGCCTCCCTCATCTTTTTGGCACTCTTGCCTTCCTCGTCCATTACTCAGGTGGGGCTGGAAGGCATCTCCCTGCCCAGGTCCCCTCTCTCCCTTCATGGCACCACCATTGCCACACCTGGAAGGGCCAGAGGCTCAGCTGGTGCAAAATGAGTAACACACAGTCCTGCTTGGGGGAAGTCTCTCTCTTTCTAGACAGCTGCAGAAAGAGTGAGCCATGGATTTGACAAGTCTCCTCCTGATGGGACTAGCAATTGATTTAGCCTCTTGCATGTGTAAAGAACCTCAAACCAAGAGCCCCCCCCTCCCTTCCATAAATGTAGTGACCAGTCAGAAACGTACCTTTCTGTAATTGGGATCCAGGTAACAAAGTAGCTGTGAAAGTAAAAAGATTTAATGATTAAGCAGCACAGCCTCTTCTGCACAAAAAATACTGTCCCACAAATATACTGTATGCAAAATTTGTATAAACAACTCATGGGTTTCTAGTCATGTCAATTCATGTTTATTGTTAAAATAGTCCAAGCTTTTGATGCCAATATCCTGTGCCATCTTTGTCAGGGAAGGCAAAATATCAACTCAAACAAAACTGTAATTTGTGGTGGTACCAAAATAAAAACTATACAGTGGTGCCCTGCAAGACGGGCGCTCCGTTTAACCACGAAACTGCTTGACGTCAATGTTTTTGCGATCACAAAAGCAATCGCAAAACGATGTTCCCTATGGGGGAATTTCGCTTTGCGATTATCGGTTCCCTGCTTCGGGAACCGATTCTCGCAAAGCGATGATTTTTAACAGCTGATCGGTGGTTTCAAAATGGCCGCCGGATAAACAAAATGGCCGGCCGCTGTTTTCTGGGACGGATTCCTCGCTGCACAGGCAGCGAAAATGGCCACACTATGGAGGATCTTCGCTGGACTGTGAGTTTCCAGCCCATAGGAATGCATTAACCAGGTTTTAATGCATTTCTGTGGGCTTTTTAAAATCGCTTTACGATATTTTTGTTCTACAACGATTTCGCTGGAACAAATTGTCGTAATGTGAGGCACCACTGTATTTAATCATGTGCCCTTTAGGACCAGCATCAGATGATGCAGGCATTCCACTTTACCTATGAATTGTTTCACTGTGGCAGCCAAGGAGGCATTTCTGTCACAGATGTCCCAGAACCTCCACTTCAGCTCAGGAGGGAAAGGCACAGAAGCCTGAAAGGGCTCCTTCTTCTCACACCTGACGAGAAAGAAGAGCAAGGTTACTTTACCACCCATCCAATTCAAACCAGAATTCCCTTATGAAGGAAAATAAAGGCACTGAGTGAAACGGAGGGGGGGGGACAGCAGACAACCTAGAGCAGTGATGGCAAAGCTATGGCACTCATGCCACAGCTGGCACACAGAGCCCTCTCTGGGCATGCGAGCCAAAAGTCGCTACCCCGGGCAGCCAAACCTGAGGAGGCAGCTGCAGCCGTGGTGCTAGCACCCTGACAGGCAGCAGGTCAGGTCAGCTATAGTTAGTGGTGGGGTTGGACACAAGTGGTGGCAGATCCAGAGTGGGTTCTGGAGGCATCTCCATGCCCAGGATTCCCCCTTCCGCCACCACTTCCGCCGCCACTGCCCACTGGGTTGTTGTGTTGTTGTTGTTGTTTTCAATTTGGGCACTTGGGGTCAAAAAGAGCAAACAGAGGCCTCATGTGATCTCCAGGCTGCGCACAGAAATTAGTGTTGTTATTGCAGCCCCCTAGGCCACTCCGGGGCTCTTTAAGTGTAAGAATACAAAGAAAGAGAGTGAGAGAGAGAGAGAGAAAGAAAGAAAGAAAAAAAGAGAAAGAAAGAAAGAAAGAAAGAAAGAAAGAAAGAAAGAAAGAAAGAAAGAAAGAAAGAAAGAAAGAAAGAAAGAAAGAAAGAAAGAAAGAAAAGGAAGAATGAATATATATGAATGAAGGAAAGAAATGATGGAAGTAAGGAAGGAAGGAGGGATCGAAGAAAAAAGAAAGAATGAGGAAGGAAGGAAGGAAAGAATGAAAGAGAGAATGAAGTAAGGAAGGAAAGAAAGAAGGAAAGAAAGAAAGAATTTTCCTTTTTGTTCCTCAAAAATTGTCAATTTCTGTAGTTTCTATTCTGGGGAATTTGTTGAGGATCTAAGATGTTCGATCCAACACCTCAACACCAATACCTGTGATGCTCAGAGTAAAATCAGGCCTCAGTTCACTCCCCATTAAGAGATGGATACGAACCTCAGTTCAGTGGTTCATCCTGGTTTGTATGCGCAATAGCAAAGGTGCTGCACGTTTCCTTCTCTGGCCTCCCCGACCAATCACGAGCCAGCGCATACTCCTCTCCTCCAGCCTCCTTTGGCTGTTTGACCAGATCACCCACCCAGACAAGGAGGCAGGACAGGCAAACTTGTGCTCCTGCCGGGAGGCTAGTCAAACAGCTGAAGAAGAGGAGGAGAGGAGTGCATTCTCACAGGCATGTGGCCAGAGAGGTGGGGGAAGGGAACGTGCAGCACCTGTGGTGCCGGTGCCATGAGTATGAACCAGCACAATTCTCAAAACTGAGGTTTGTACCCATCTCTACTCCCCATGTATGTTTTAGCTGCAATGGCTAAGCAAGTCAGAATACCTTATAGCAGTGGTCCCCAATCTTAGGCCTCCAGATGTTCTTGGACTTCTAACTCCCAGAAATCCTGGCCAGCAAAGGTGGAAGTGAAGGCTTCTGGGAGTTGTAGTCCAAGAACACCTGGAGGCCCAAGGTTGGGGACCACTGCCTTAAAGGATGTCTAACTGCTAAGTGGTTGAGCTGTGCTTCTCCAGTTGGAAGGGGTAAGGAGTAAATGATTTTAAGTAGCTGGAGGGTGATGTAGTTTTCCTCAACATTCCCTCGACCCAGTGTTTGGGGTCTCCTCCTGGATAATATGAAGGCTTCGATAATGGCTTTTTACTCGGGGATTGACCATCTGATTGCAGGTAGACTGTGGGATGTTTTTGCTATTCCCATCTGGGTCCTAAGAAGAGAGATAGGGCTACTTAGAGTAGGAAGTTGGTTATATTTTTGAGTTGTGTTGCTTTGTAAGTCTTGCCTTTTATGTGTTTCCAGAGTTGCTTTCTAAATCGTTGGAGTTGTTTTTCGTTCCATACGTACTACCTTCTTTCAATCATATGTAATCAAATCTTTATTTTTTAACAATTGTAATGTATTTTATAGACCCATGTTGGCCTTCAGTGTGATATGGAACATGATACCAGCTAACTCCAGTCTCCTAGCTGCTCAGCTCAGCTACTCAGAGCCGGGAGCCTTGGGTTTCTGTGGTTCTGTGGAGGCCCAGAATTGGCATAGGGTGGGGAGCAGCCTGGGGGCCTCAGGTTTCCTTCAGATTGAGGACGGGTTTAAACCAAGGTGGTGGCACTTTTCTTGGTGTAAAAGTTTTGAATAACACACGCACACGCACGCACCACAAGAAATGAAGAAATCCCAAAGTCAAAATCTTCCTTTTGGCAATTTCTGTTTCCATTTTTTAAATGGCAAAAAAAAAAAGGATTTTACGGAGTCAGATACAGCCTGTGGTTGCAGTTGGGGCAAGTGCCGATAGTGGCTTAGTGTCGAGGGCTGTATTGTTATTATTTTCTTTGCCTTGTACCGTGTAGGAAGAGCTTATGGTATGTTTTACTGTTTTTCCTGAGTTCAGCCAACCACTTGCAACTTTTGGCAACACTCAGAACTAATGACCTCCACAGGATCCTACCAGCAATAGGTGTTCAAAAATAAACACGCATTGAGACATTTATAAGCACCTTCATGACTGTTATTTTTAAAGATATAGCAGAATGAGTCAGAAGAACAAAGAGGGCAGAAAGCAGCCCTGGAAGAAAAGAAAGATTGTGCCCTGGTAGTGCCCCTGGGTGGAAGAATGGGACACTCATGATCATACCGTTGTCGTTAACTCTGGGATGGCGGAGGCCAACATCATCTCCCCAGGAGAGTACAAGACTCTTTCCCTTCCACAAAGGCCCCTCCCTCCCAGCATTATCAAAATGAGCAGATTCACCTACCTTTGCAAGAAGTTTCTGACATCCTAGAGGGGGAAAAAGAGAAAGAAAAGAGTGCTCAGGGCCTTTCCCGAGTAGGTCTGTGGTGAGGCAAACTGGCCCTCCTTATTCCACTGTAAGTTGAACCCATTTAGGAGGAGACATAAAATCTCTGCCTCTGAACTGTTACAAGGGAAAGGGGTAGAGTGAGGGGGTATTTCAAGGATCAGGGTTAAGGTGGGAGCTAGTTTTTCGGTGCGCAGTCTCTTTTGGGGCAGAATATTCTCAGAAGGCAGCATCACCATTTAAAGTGGTCTCTCTGTGTGTCCACATCATCAGTGAGAACAGTTTCAACCCTCAAGCTGTTAATGAGAAAAGCCCTGCTGGATAAGACCAGCTACTCCACTGCCCTGGTTCCAAAAAAGGGCCAACCTGCTCTTTCTGGAAGGCTCAGGAAAGAGTGCTTGGTCTGGAACTAAAAGGATAGGCAGAAAAATGACAATCACAAGTGTTTAGTCCACACTGAGGTAAACACACTGCCCTTTTTCATTTTGATGCTCCTGCAAAAACTAAAGTTGGTTGTCTGTACAAACTAGATCTGTTGATTTTTTCCGTAGGTGGGGCCACAAAAGTATTTCAGAGCCAATGTCCCCCCTGGAGAGCAGTCTGGGCTACATCTGCTGTTCTTACCTTCAAGAGTTCCCCAGGGGGCTGCTGACACTTCTCCTCCACCTCCTGGATGAGACCTCCCAGAGAGGAGAGCTCCTCGGAGAGTCTGGCCAGGTGCTCATCCCTTTCCCTTGTGATCTCCTTCTCCACCTCTTCCAACTGGGCCAGAAGAAGCTTTTCTTGTTGGTTCAAATAAGAGACCAGTTCTCTGAAATGTTCCTTTATCTTTTCCATCTCTCCTCTTGTTTGTTTCTGCAATAGGGAGGCAGACAGGAGGAAAAAAGGAGGCTGATGGCAGCAACATGTACATGATCACACTCCAAGAATGATAATATTTGTCCTCCAGATGGTCTTTTCCTGCCGCTCCCCTAATCCCTCAATATTACTATATTTTTCCATGTATAAGACAACCTGATGCATAAAACGACCCCCATTTTTCCAATCCCAAATGAGAAAACTTGATCACTGCTTTCCCCCTCCACTTCCTATGCCCTGCAAAAGCAGGATCAAAGGGCGGAAGTGAAGGGGAAAGCAGCGATCTTAGGAAGTGTATGTGTGTGGGGTAAAGCAGCAATGAAAGGGCTGCAGGATCACAGCCCTTTCATCTTGCAACCCTTTCATGGTTGCTTTCCCCCCTCCACTTCCTAAGGCCCACGGGGCATAAACCCTTTGATCCTACAGCCCTTTCATCACTACTTTCCCTGCCACTTCATTAGCCCCGTGGGGCTTAGGAAGTGGCAGTGAAAGCAGCTATCAAAGGGCTGCAGGATCAAAGGGCTGCGATCCTGCAGCGCTTTGATCCCTTCCCCCTACTTCCGTGTATAAGACCCTCAATTTTTAGTCCAAAGATTTTATATAAAAGTATCATCTTATACATGGAAAAATATGATAGCTATACTGGCTCGACCTGCATGGATTCATAGACTATCCAGTAGGTTGTACCTGGTATGTCTGGAATGCACTAGAATACAACAGAGCTATTGTTGCTAAAAAAATTTAAGAAATATATTTCAGATTGGGGTGCAGAAATGGGGGCAGCCTTCCAAAGTCCAGAACCAGGTATGTATCAAAACACTCTTTCATCTAAAAGGAACCACTTTTCAAATGCTCTTTTATTAATTGTCCTTAATTACGTATCTATCCCTCTTCCTGGATGCACATTGTTAATGTTATTGAATTAGAGCAGCAGACAAAGGATTGGTTAGAAAGTAGTGGTAAATGTAGGAAACTCAGAAAAAATGAGGGATTATATTAGAGAAGAAGGCAATGAGCACGCATGTCCTAGATTAAATCAATCCTGAACTAACTCTGGAGGCAAAAAGGTTGACACTGAGGCTGTCCTACTTTGCACACATCATGAAGGAGGCAAGATACTCTGGAAACAATGCTAGGAAAAGCTGAAGGCAGCAGCAGAAGTTGAAGGCCAAATATGAGATGGATTTATTCCATCAAGGAAGCCACAGCTTTGAATTTACAAAAGCTGAGTAGGACTGTTGAGGAAAGGAAATTTTGGAGATTGCTGACTCATAGAGTAACCATAAATTGGAGGCAACTTGACAGCACATGAGGTCAGAAACACAAGGTATATCCAATGGTATCAAAAATCAGAATGAGATGCCAAGTTTCAGGATGTAGAAAAATGTAAATAATCTTTATTCTGATTTTAAAATGCTTGACGCATTTCGGCACACGGCCTTCTTCAGGAGCTATATATTAAAAACAGAAATTAATTATTCATAAAGAGCAACCATAACTAATGCTCATTTTTCTATTCGTACAGACAGTATTGCATCAATGAACATGCACCCATTTTTTATATGAATTCTTTACAACACAATCTCTATGTTTCTAGTAGCAATAGTCTTCCAGTATGAATCTATGACAATATGATACAAACCAAGGTTTCAGAATTCAAACTTCATTGGCTAATTTGGTCTGTACCAGCTCCAAATACTACATAGTTACAGACATAGCCATATGCACTTAGTAGCAACTAGCTGCTGGGTCAAGGACAACTTGATGCCAAATCTCTGTCTCCCTGCAAGACAATGGGGGCAGTGCTACAGCAAAGACAGAAAGCCTATTTATTCATTAAACCCACCAGGGTCTACCATGCTGAGTCACAGTGCCCAGACAATTTTGTTTCTAAGTAAGGACTTCTCATATTTCACAGGGACTACATGCACAGGGCAGAGTTTTAAGTCTCTTTCTAAGTGGCTGAACTACAGGAAGTGACTAACCAGATTTTTTTTTTTTTTTTTTTTTTTTTTGCAAAATGAAGCAAGTTTCCCCAGCATGCATTGCGCCTGGGAGGTTTATAGCGCCATCCCGTGCATACGTTCCTATGGGAAACTGCATTTCAGTTTATGTATTTTTCGCAATATTAAACGTCCTGGAGAATGCTTTAAATTCACAAACCAAGGTACTACTGTATGTGATGAAGCAGGGCTGCCTCACGACTCCGGGTGCTTTCCATTTTATATTACATTTTTCTCTACATTTCTCTACATTACATTTTTCTCTACATTTCTCTACATACCGATTTTGGCATTGCGATGTCTTTTTAAATAGCTGATCAGCGGTTCCAAAATGGCCACCGGGTAAAAAAAATGGCCGCCTGCTGTGTTTTCGCACGATTTAAGAACTAGTTCCCTTTTTAGATATAGTGACACTTACAAGTAACTCTTGGCTTTCTTTTGCTGTTTCTGCTTTACAGGCTAGGATTTCTGCTCTCTCTTCTTCCAGAGATTCCATGAGAACAGAGATCAGATCCTAAAGAGAAAAGAGAAGTCCATTTTTAATTCAAAGGAGAACTGAGGCAAAGGCAAGCTTGCTCCCTACTCAAGGAGGGAAGGGCTCTCTTTCATCTTGGATTAGCCCACGACACCCTCCAGATTGGTTCGTCCATGCCCTTAATCATCCCTCCTTGAAATTTTGGGGTGAAGCTTTCCCTGGGAGTCAAAAGGCTGCTCCTCTTGTTTCAAACGAAAATGACATCGTTGTGGGAATGTGAGAACGTTAAATTCTTCTGGAAGAAAGAAAAATAATGAACCCATCTGATTTCATATGATTTTTTCGTAGGATCCTTGTCAAACCAACATCAAATCATAGATCCCATCTATGTCCACAGACTACCCCACATAAATCATGGGTCTTTCTGCACATGGCTTTGCAATGGTGCAAAAAACATGGATCCAAGGCATGGATACTCATGACTTTATATTATTTTTAGATACATTCCTCTCTAAACCACAATCATATCATCTGTGCCCACAGACTATACCACAGAAATCACCACAACAATCACTGCTATGGTGCAAAAACATCAATGCCAGGGAGGGATCCTCATAGATTCATATTATTTTTACGTGAGACCTTCCCCAAATCGTAATCCAATTTAAGCCCATAAACAACATGACAGAAGTTATGGGTCCTACTGCTTATAGCTTTGCAGTGGTGAAGAAACACTGATCTAAGACAAAGATCCTCGTGGATACACATAAATTTTACATTGGATCATCCCCAAACCACTGCCCAGTCATAAACCCCATCCATGCCCACAGACTTCGCTGCAAAAATCATGGTTTTATCAGCGCATGTATTTATTTATTTAAAATACTTTAAACCCACTTTTCTCCTTTAAAAGGACCGAATGTGTCTTACAACAATTAAAATACAGTATTTAAGTGAGTAGGCAAAGCTAACAGGATGAATGAGTACAATACTGAACGAGTCAAATGAACACATTTACAGTATATAAAAGAATAACTTAGCCTAACAGTAGCCATCTTGCTTCTGTAACTTGCTTTGCTACATGAATGTGCAACATATTACTGTATATCAAGTTTCTGCTTAGTAGACAGAAACAGACAAAGGAGGGAAGCTGCCTGCATTCCTTTACTTGCAAGTAACTAGCTTTAATTGGAATTTGTCCTTGATTGCTGATAAGAGAGCTCAGTAGATCGCCAAGAGCCTAGGCACCAGCAACCCTTCCCTTCTCCCCTCCTTCTATGCAACCCTTTGCCTCCCGTTTTTATCTAAACTTATAAAATGTATATTTTGTATAAACACCTCATGCCTCTCCTCCGCTTGTTCTGGCGGAGTTGCGTCCATTTACTTTTGATTCTTTCCTGCTGAAAATAAACAAAAATACAGTGGTGCCTCACTTAACGATTACCTCGTTGAACGACGAAACCGCTTGTCGATGAGGTTTTTGCGATCGCTTTGGCGAGCGCAAAACGATGTTTTCATGGGCAAAATTTGCTTCCTGACGATCGGTTCCCTGCTTCTTCACATTACGATGTTTTTCAAACAGCTGATCAGCGGCTGTCAAGATGGCCGCCCGCTGTGTAAAATGGCTCCCCGCTCTGCTTTAGGACAGATTTTTCGCTGCACAGGCATCAGAAAATTGCTGCCCTATGGAGGACCTTCGCTGAACACTGAGGTATTTAGCCCATTGGAATGCACTGAGCAGTTTTCAATGCCTTTCAATGGGCTTTTTTATTTCGCTTGACGAGGATTTTGATCTACAGCAATTTCGCTGGAACGGATTATCCTCATCAAGCGAGGCACCACTGTATATTGGATCTCCTTGTCCCTGTTTATTTGAAAATATGTCAGAGACAAGGTTAATGTCCAGAAATTTGTTCTGGAACACTTCAAAAAAAAAAAAAAAAAAG
>NW_018151965.1:46605-64703 GCF_900067755.1 Pogona vitticeps
GAAAAAACCAAACCCAGAATTCCCTAGCCCTGTACCAGAAAGGAGCGGGTCGGCTCTAAAAGGGGCAGGATGGCTTGATCTAAACAGAAATGTGGTTCGCAATTTGGTTCAAACGAAACCAAACCGGAACCTATCCAAATACTGTACCAATCTCCATACTCATTAGGACAGGCTCTAAATTCGTCAGGGCATGTCCTTGGCAAAAGCACCAACTGGTATGAGATTCATTTGGAAGCACCACCTCTTTCTGCCGGTCTGTCATAAACACCTCAAGTGGGCATTTGCGAAACAGAGCAGTCTTGTGTCTGATCTTCTCGCTAGCTGTTTCTCTACTCACCTTTTCTCCAAATGAATGATCAGCCTCTTCCTGTCCCTCTCCCCACTCTTACCTTTCCTTTTGACCTGTTAACATCTCTCTCTCTTGAGGAGTAGGACATGCCCACTTGGGACCACAAGTTCCAGCCTAGCATATGGTCAGCTGTCTAGATTCGTTTTTCCTATTATTGTATTTTCTAAATTGATCCTATCAACTGTTTTTACTTCCGGCTCAACCTCTGCCTGGTTTATTGCTCCAGAGAACAGAGAAATCGAGTGGGCTTAAAGGCCCACAGAAATGACTGCTAGAAAGGGATCCTGTAACAAGGCTCACCCACAAAAGGCAAAAACCCAATAACAACAATTCTCAGGCACATACACTGCATGGAGTGTGAAGCTGCACACTCAGCAGGAAATGAACACACAAACACCCCTCCCGATCTTTTGATTAAAGGAGGGAAAGAGGTGTTCAGAGTCCTGACTCCATGACCAGAAAATACCATGGCTAGCAAATATTTCTCCTTCCCTTCATTCATTCCCTTTCTTTCTCAAAAACCTGTTTACAAAAACCTTCGTTTCTGCAGCTGTTCTTTCACCTCCTTCCCTTTTTTTCCCCACACGCTGATGATTTCAAGCTGACGGAGTTACAGGAAGAGAAATGCCCTCTCGCTTAAAGCAGACGGAATGAAACTAGCCACTTTACTTCCTTGTAGGACAAGATATGGCTACTGCTTCTCTCCTCCGCTTCTGCGAGGAAGTCACTTGCTCCATGTGCCTGGATTATCTCAAGGATCCAGTCACCATTGAATGTGGGCACAATTTCTGCCGAGCCTGCCTGACCCAGTGCTGGGAAGGGACGGAGGGCATAAAAGTTTCCTGCCCTCAGTGCAGAAAAAAAGTCCGGAGGAACCTCATCCCCAATTGGCAGCTGGCCAACTTTGTGGAATTAACCAAGAAGCTCCCTCTTCAAGGGGAAAAGGGAGCTGAAGGAAAGGGGAGACTCTGTTGGATGGTTAACCAAGAAGCTCCCTCTTCAAGGCGAAAAGGCTGAAGGAAAGGGGAGACTCTGTTGGATGCACCAGGAGCCCCTGAAGCTGTTCTGCAAGGATGATGAAGCCCTCATCTGTGTGGTGTGTGACAGATCCAAAGAGCACAGGGATCATGATGTGGTTCCCCTGGAGGAGGCTGCCGAGGACTACAAGGTAGGCAAGAGCGCCCACAGAAATAATTCAGAGAGGAGGGAGTCTCTTCCTGTTACTTCTGGATTGTTGACAGTGGTTTTTATATGTGTACATTTAAAGAAATGCCAGGATTCCAGGTGGATGACGTGTACCCTTCTCGACTCTTCCCGCCCGCACCCCTCCCCTTAGGGATACCCCTGCTAAGGAGGAGGAAATCTGGAACAGGAGGTCAAAAGAGGTGTGGACCCTGCCTGAAACATTCTCTGATGATTCTGTCTTCTTAGAGATTCCTAGAGTCCAGCAAGACATGATTTCCACTGCATATGAGGTGGGAGGGTGAACGTACATGTGTATGTGTGAGCAAGAAAGGATTTAACCATCTCAGATTCCTAGGACAATAGCTTTCCTTTGAAACAGGAAGAGCAGTTTCAGACAGCTTTTTTTTTAAGGACACAGAAAAAGCCCATCTCTAGGGTACCGTGGGCTTTCCAGGGCGAAAGAATAAGGAGCAAACACACTTTGTGAATAAGGAGTAAACACACTCTTCAGTTCTGCTTCGCCGCTGAATTAGAAATTGACTTCTCTTTTCACTTTAGGGTCCGCTCTGTAATTGCCTGCAGCTTCTGGAGGCGGAAAGAGCAAAAATTCTAGCGTATAAAGCAGATACAGAAGAAAAAAGCCAAGAATTACTTGTAAGTGTCAATATCCCTAAAAATGGAACAAGTTCTCGGGCCAGAATGGGGGGGACGTCATATAAAATGAGAAGAATCTAGAGCAATGAGGCAGCCCTGTTTCACAGAACATCTATTGCTTAGAGTTGCCTAATAGATCCTTATTGCTGTTGTAAAGTGTCGTAAAGTGTCTGACTCATAGGGTTCTTAACAGGTCCACACAGCTCTTGCAAACTCAGAGCTGTGGCTTCATTGATGGAGTCAATCCATCTCATATTTTTCTTCCTCTTTTCCTGCTGACTTCAGATTTTTCCATTATTGTCTTTTCCAGTGAATCTTGACTACCTAGGATGTGCCAAATGTATGACAGCCTCAGTTCCATCATTTTTGCTTTCAGAGAAGGTTCAGGCTTGATTTGATCAAGGATCCACTTGTTTGTCTTTCTGGCAGCTCAGGAAATCCACAAAGTGGATTTCTCCTCCAGTACCATATTTCATATGAATCAATTTTCTTCCAATCTGTTCTCTTCTCTATCAGGTTTTCACACTTGTATGTAGTGATCGGGAATACAAGTTTGCATGATCTTGACCTTCATCTCCACTGACAATTTTCACCTTAGGTGGATAGCCCAGCTGCGATTCCTTCACTGCTGTCCTTCCAAACCTCAGCCTTCTGATTTTTTGCCTTCAGTCTTCATTTGGATTGATGACTGGACCAAAGTAGACAAAAATCTTTAACAATTTCAATTTCATCATTGTTCTTATTAAAGCTGTATAATTTTGTAGTCATCATTTTTGTCTTCTTAATGTTCAACTTCAATCCCCCTTTGGCACCTCCTTCTTTCACTTTTATCAGAAATTGTTTCAAGTCATTGTTGCTTTTGGCCAATAAGATGATGTCATGTGAATATCTTATTGATGTTTCTTCCCCCAATTTTACCTGCTTCTTCCTCTGAATCTAGTCCATCTTTCCATATCATATGATCTCCATAGAGACTGAACATATAGGAAGATAAATTACAGCCTTGTCTGAAACCTCTGTCTATAGAGAACCACCCTGTCTCTCCATATTCTATCCTTACAGAAACTTCTTGTCCACAAAATAAGTTACATATCAGGACAAGCAAGTGCTCAGGCACAGCCATTTTTTTCCAGAACAATCCATAGGTTCTCATGTTATACACAAAGGCTTTGCTGTAGTCTAGAAAGCACGACTGATCTTTTGAAAAACTATGGTGGGTTTCAGTAGCAGTGGATATTTGCAATATTAAGTGCCTCTTCCTTTTTGGAATCCAGCTTGAGTATCAGGAATCTTTCAGTCCTTATAAGGTAAAACTCTTTGTTGCAAAACCTTCGGCATCACTTTGTTTGCATGGGAAATTAGAACAATGGTCCTATACTTAGTACACTCTTTGGCATCTCCGTTCTAGGGGATTGGAATGTATTGAACATTTCCAGTCAGTGGGCCATTGTTTTGTGTTCCATATTTGTTAGCATATTCTTGTTAGGAGTTTGATAGATTCAGTCTCTGTGGCTTGAAATATTATTGGTATCCCATCTAGCCCTCGTGATTTATTTTTTCTGAGTGCTTTCATAGCAGCTTTCAATTCACTTTCTAGAACTTCAGGTTTTACATCATAGAATTCTTATTCTACATTCTCTCTCCTGATCTGTTCTGTATAGGCCTTTAGTATATACTGTTTCCATCTTCTCGTTCTTTTATCTTGATCAGATAACGTGCTTCCCTGTTGCTTTTTCAGTATTCCCAATTATGCTTTAAACTTCCCTTTGATTTCATGGATATTCCTCCTTTGCTGCTCTCTTCTATTTCTTTACAGCAGTCATTATAATAGTTCCCTTTATCTCCATGTGAGAATCACTGAAAAACTGCATTCAGGATCCTGACCTTACTTATGACACCTTTTATTTTTGCTTTTCGACTCTCCTTAAAAATTTTAAGTGTTTTTTCTGTCATCCATCTAAGTTTTTCTTTTCTTTTCACTAGTATAGGAATTCTCATTTTGTATTTTTATCTAATAATGTTTCTGGTTTCAGTCCACAGTTCTGGTTCATGGTCAACTGAGTTTAATAATGCAAATCTGTTCTTTATAAGGACTTTAAATTTGTCAGAAATGTTGTTTAAATTATATTTTGGCACTAGGATTCTTTTAGTGCTCTTCTTCAGCTTTATTCTGGTAATTTAAATTTAAATTTCATCATCAGTGTTACAATCTGCCCCAGGAATTGCTTTGGCAGAAAGAATACAGCTTCTCCATCCCCCATTTCCAATTATATAGTCTGTTTGATTCATATTTGGCCATCTAGTGATGTCCATGTGCACAGTCATCTTCTGTTTGTTTGTTTGAAGCATGTACAGTGGTGCCCCGTATAGCGACGATAATCCATGCAGCAAAAATCGCTGCAAAGCGATTTCGTCGCTATGCGGTTTTAAAAAGCCCATAGGAATGCATTGAAACACCTTCAATGTGTTCCTATGGGCTTAAAACTCACCTGTAAGCAAAAATCCTCCATATGGTGGCCATTTTTGCTGCCTGGTAAGCGAGGAATCCAGGCGAAAACACAGCGGGTGGACATTTTTTTTACCTGGCGGCAATTTTGGAACCGCCAATCAGCTGTTGGAAAATCATTGCTATGCGATAATCGGTAAGCAAAACCGAGTACCGATCATCGCAAAGCGGTTTTTTCCTATTTAAAACATCGCAATGCGATCACTTTTGCGATCGCAAAATCTTCATCGCTGTGCGGATTCATCGTTAAACGGGGCGCCCATTAAGCGAGGCACCACTGTATTTGCAATAAACAGATTGTTACCGTCACATATCTCTACCAGTAATTCCCCTTTTAGAATTGGTCACTGAATCCAATCCACACCAAAGCAAGAAATCAACAGCTAAAGCATCTCTAGTTGATGGCCATCCAACTTCTGTATAAGGAACTCCATGAAAGGAGAGCCCACATACTTTTAAAGTATTTGTGAAAAATGTACCTTTTTTCTTTTTTTTTAAAAAAGGAGAGATCCCAAGTGGGCAGCCCTATATCTTCCAGAATATATACTGAGGTCAGTGTAAGTAATATTGAGGGAATAGGACAGCAGCAAGAGAAGCACACTGAGAATGCCACAGGACCCAACCTTTGGAGTCTGATCATGTGGATCCTAACAGTCACAGACTCTGCCATCATCCTCATCTTTCCTGCTTTCTTACTCCCTACTGCAGGATCTAACAAAAGCAGAGATAAATAAAACAAAGGAACACTTCAGAGAACTGATCTCCTTTCTGAACGAACAAGAGAAGCTTCTTCTGGCCCGGCTGGAAGAGGTGGAGAAGGAGATTGTGACGAAAAGGGAGGAGCGCCTGGCCAGGCTCTCCGAGGAGCTCTCCTCTCTTGGAGGTCTCATCTGGGAGATGGAGGAGAAGTGCCAGCAGCCTCCAGAGGAACTCCTGCAGGTAAGACTGGCAGAAGGAAGCCAGGCTGCTCTCCTCGGGAAAGCCGGCTCTGAAATACTTTTGTGGCCCCACTTACAGAAGGAATCACTAGATCCAGTTTGATGTACAGTAGAAAGAAACAACTTCAGTACATACAGAAGCATAAAGACAACCAGGACAGTGTGTAGACCTCAGAGTGGACTAAATATTGATGGAAACACTTGCAATTTTCATTTCTCTGCCAATGCTTTGATTCCCTTCTGAGCCATCCAGAAAGAGCTGGTCTCCCCCCACCCCTTGGAAAGAGGACACTGGAAAAACTGGTCTTACCCAGCAGGGCCTCTTTCATCCACTCCATCAGAGTTAGAACCATGTTCACTGATGGCATTCATGCACACATACATAAACAGTATGTCTCATCAGAACCCTGATCTTTCAAATACCCCTCATTCAACTCTTTCCTCTTGTAACAGTTCAGAGGCAGGCAAAGGATTTTTAAATCTTTCTTGTAGGAGATTCCATCTCTCCTCCTAAATGCAGGTGGAATTACAGTGGAATAATAAGGAGGGCCAGGATCCCTCCCCAGAGACTGACATGGGAAAAAGACACTGAGCACTTCCTTCTTCCCATCTTTTTCCCTCTAGGATATCAGAAATGTCTTGCAAAGGTAAGTGGATCTGCTCATTTTCATTAGTTCTTCTTAATACTGTGAGGGGCTGTTGTGTAAGTGGTCTTGTGCCTTCCTGGGGAGATGTTGGCCTCTGTCATCCCAGAGATAACAACTAGGGTATGGGAAGGAGCATCTTCCACTGAGGGGCACGAGCAGAGCATGATCCTTTCCTCCCCTCCATACCTTCTTTCTGCCATCTTTGTTCTTCCAATTCATTCTACTATAACTATTTAAAAAGAAATACAGTGGCGCCTCGCAAGACGATGTTAATTCGTTCTGCGAAAATAGCTGTCTTACGAAAACATCATCTTGCGAAACGCAGTTCCCCATTGGAATGCACTGAAATCTGTTTAATGCATTCCAATGGAAAAACTGCTGTCTTGCGAAAATCGTCCATAGGAAACATCGTACTGCGGAACACGGTCCCCCATTGGAATGCATTGAAACCTATTCAGTGCGTTCCAATGGGGAAAATCGTTGTCTTGCGAAAATTGCCCATAGGAAACCATCATCTTGCGAGGCGCCATAGGGGTCGCACAAAGGGATTAATCGTCCCACGAGGCAATCGTCTTGCGAGGCACCACTGTAACTGCAATGAGGATGCTTATAAACATCTCAGTACACGTTTATTTTTGATCATCTGTTATTGATCCCATGGAGGTCACTAATTCCAAGGGTTGTCATAAGTTGGAAGAGGCTTGACAGAACATAGCGAAAACAGTAGCTCTTTAGCCCAAGTACTAGAAATACAAAAATAATAAGAATACAGCAAAAATATTGTGAATAGAAGCTCCATGGAAACACTGAAAGCTTGGATCAGGAGTAGGAATCATCTCACCTGCAGGGTGCATGGAAAACGTTTTGCTACTTACAAAATCCTAAAGTACTTTCTGTACAATGTTAAAACCTTTGAGACCAAGAGTTGCTGGTGTGTCATGCTTACTGTCTCCTCTATATAAAAGTTATTTAGAAGCCTCTTCCGGCTGGTAACGTCATTCAAGCAGCAGCTGTTTGCAGTCATTAAAGATGTCTTTCTCTTGTGCTGTGGCTCCAAAGGGAGTTGGAAAAGCCATGGCATGGAAAGAAGAAGCTTTTGTTGCTGAACCCCACCCCCCTGTTGATGTCGCCAGCATTCCACCGGTGTAGGGGTGCAAACAGGATTTCAGCCAATATGTATTTATTTACTTCATTTCTGTACTCCTTTTCCTGCATGAACTGCTTTTCTCCAAGAACGAGGAGCTCCTGTTTCCTAATCCAGCACTCTATCCAAAATGCTAGGGAGGCTCTCAAATCAGAAAACCATAGAACCATCGTAGGGTTGGAAGGGACCTCGGAGGTCTTCTAATCCAACCCCCCTGCCCGAGGCAGGAAACACCATACCATCCCGGACAGATAGCTGTCCAATCTTTTCTTGAAAACCTCCAGCGTTGGGCTTCCTGTTATTCCTGCCTTTGGTTGTGAGGCAGAATGAGGTCTCTTGGTCTCTAAAGATTTGACCTGGGGGTCCCCAGGGGACAAATTATTTCCCCAACTACTTCAATAGCCTGTATCAGAGTCTTCAAAAGCCAATTTCAGCCTTTTTTAAAAAAAAATGGAAACAAAATGACACATGACCACATGCCGCTTGAGGACCACATTAGGCCTATTCCTGGTTTAATTTTTTGCAGCTTCCCTCATCTCAGTTTCTTTATTCTGGCTTGGCTTGGCTTGGCTTGGATTGGCTGGATGGTGAAGTAACCTTGTTTTCTCTCCATCAGGCATGAAAAGAGGGAGACACTTCTGAATCCTGTGGCTTTTCCTCCTGAGCTGAAGTTGAAAATATGGGATGTCTGTGATAGAAATATCATTCTAGCTGAGATGATCGGGCGGTTCCGAGGTAAGACAGAGGACCTACAAAGACAGACCCTGGTCCTAAAAGGGAACGAGACAAGAGTGTGGATTTTCCATTGTCACCTGACCTGGTTAATCAATTAAGTTCTTTAATTAACACATGCATTGAGGAGGAACACTTTGGTCTTTTGAGCAAACCTGATCAGGAGGCCTTGCAGTGCAATACATCCTGTCTCGTGTAACAAATCAAAGCTCGGTGCTCTTTTTCGACACAACTACAGCCTTTGACAAAACTGAATGGTGTTTTGTCTTCAGGGTGTGTACCCACGGGCAAATATTACTCAGAGTACTAAAATGGCTATACATAAAAGTATTGTTCGAACTAATTGGTTGGACTCGGCTGCTCTATTAATCAGTAGAAGGGTGAAGTAAAGGGTGAAGCCTTTGCTCAACTTTATCTGCACATGCTATGAAGTTTCTGGCTTTGTTAATAAGAGCAGACACACACACACACACACACACACACACACACACACACACACACAATTAATCTCTGTACACACACACACACACACACACACACACACACACACACACACACACACACTCACACACACACACACACACACACACAGTTAGAAGTTCTGAATATTAATGGAAATAAATGGGTCCCACATATGTTTGTGGGACAATATTTTTGTGTACAAGAGGCTGTGCTGGTTAATCCATACATTTTTTTGTTTTCATAGATGCCTTGCTACCTAAATCCCAACTACAAAAAGGTATGTTTCTGACGGCTGTCTTCATTTATACGGAAGGGAGGCGTGCGTCTTGCTGTCAGGTTCTTTGCATATCCAAGAGGCTAAATCAATCGCTGGTCACGAATCAACTGCTCACTCTAGGCTCCTCCAGAGCAGGACTGTGAGTTGCTCAGCACAAGGCCTGCTCTAATTCGTCGCATGGTGGACAAAAAACTGGAATGGAGACACTGGGAAGGGACATTGCCCGAAAGGAGCAAGGGGGACAATATATTGTATTTTTCCATGTATAAGACTATACTTTTGTCTGAAATCTTTAGACTACAAATTGAGGGTCATCTTAGACATGGAAGTAAGCTGAGGAGAGAACGTAAACAAGTGAAGGGAAAAGCAGGGATCAAAGCGATCCTGCAGCGCTTTGATCCCTTTCCCCCTACACTTGCTAAGCCCCACTTAGATTTCTGAATTTTGGATTATAAAAGTGGGGGGCAACTTATACACAGAAAAATGTGGTATTGTTGCACCTTGAGGACTAACAGTTTTGCATTGTGAGTCTATCCACACTGAGCATTTGTTCAACTTTCCTTGCACCTCTGATAGTAGCACTGCATTCCTGCTTTCACATGGCACAAGGCTGAACCTAGTGTTATCAGAATCAAAATTGCTTTTGGATTTTTTTTAAAAATGTTTTAATATCACTTCTTGGTGGTTGTACAGTTTTGTTCAGCTTCACTTCAGTTTGTTCCCGTGCCGAGTGAATCCTCCTCTTGCATTCTTCTGGGCTAATCTGCGATGTTGTGTCGTCAGACAACATTTCCTCAAGGAGGGTTTTTTTTTTTTTCCTGGTCCGTCTTCACCTCTCCAAGGCTTACTGCTGCTCTTGCTTAGATTTCTTGGGAGATGAACTGTTCCTTTATTCTACTTTTTTTGAAATGTTATCACTTTCACATGCAGCACAGCAGTGAAATCTAAAAGTGAAAAAGAATAAGAAAAAAGGGAAAGGTTTGAGAGCAACAGATGGTCAAAACTAGGAGGAAAGGCAGCAGACAGTGAAACAGGTGAGGAGAAGGCAAAGAAGGATCAGCTGGTCCTGCATTCTGCTTTTTAATTATTTCAGTGTTAGCCCTTTTGCACCAGAGCACAAAAATAAAAACTAAAAATAACAAGTGGGACATTCTGGCGCTACAGGTTAAACCGCAGAAGCCTCTATGCTGCAAGGTCAGAAGACCTGCAGTCGTAAGATCAAATCCATGCGACGGAGTGAGCCCATCGCGTGTCCCAGCTCCCGCCAACCTAGCGGTTCGAAAGCATGCAAAATACAAAATGCGAGTAGATAAATAGGTACCACCACAGTGGGAAAGTAACAGCATTCTGTGTCTAGTCACGCTGGCCACGTGACCACGGACAACTGTCCATGGGTTGGAAACGGGGATGAGCACCGCCCCCTAGAGTCGGATACGACTGGACAAATTGTCAAGGGTAACCTTTACCTTTACCTTTACCTTAAAAATAAGAAAAAAGGAGAAGAGGGAGAAGGGAATGAGGTTGAAGAGGAGAAAATGGAGAGGACAGGCCAAAGAAGTTAGCAGTCCATCTTGGGAGTGAGACCTCAGGGAGCAATTCATGGCATTGGTAGACTGGCAATACTAGGTCAACCCAGTGCTTCCCAGTACAGTTTATGCAGCAACATATATCCTCCCCAATACCAGCACTGGGATAACCTATGTAAATCTGCCCCCCCAAAAGTTAGAAAATTACCCAGACCCCATACTTTTTGAGAAAAAAAAATATATTTTTAGAAAAGAAACAAAAATGACCGAGAGCATTGAGGAAAATTGCACTGTGTGAACTTTTTTGACTCAAAGTCCACTTCCTCAGACACACTTCCCAGGTCTGAGAAAGTGCAACTGATTAACAATAGATTACACAGAAACAAATCAGTTTGTTTTTAAGAGTCCACAATATTTTGCCTTCTCTGTTTGCCACCTTGCTGGAACAGACTGACGCAAAGCCACGTGTTGGTGCTGCATCAACTTGGCACAAGACCAAAACTAAGGTCCACAGAGCTCTTGTCTGCCAATGGCAATTGGAGCAAGCTGGCTTGGGCCAAATAGGGCCACTAGGAGGTCCAGTATGCCAGGTAGCGCTGAGGAGAGAACATGGCCTACGGACCTCAAGCAACTATATTTGGTCTGCAGCAGCTCAACTGTGTCTCTTACATCCAAAAGGGATTTCCCCAGAGTTGTAAATATTCCTCCTGCTGCTGCAGCAGAAGGAAATAATTGGACAGGAGTTGCAGAGATGACAGTGCTGGCATAGAGCATGGCAAGGACTTAGCCAGAGTCAATTGAACAAAGACATCCTCACTCACTGCCGGAAGGAGGATTCCCTTCTCACCCCACCTCCATTATATCTGAAAACACGAACTCAACACGAACTTGGTTTGTTTCTGGTTTATGCCAAGAGGTGCACTAGCTGGAGATGCCAAGGAGTGCACTAACTATAGGACCATGGTTCTAATTTCCCGTGGAAGCAAAGTGATGCCTATTTTGGTGTTGTTGTTTTTTTAAGATTGTAGCATCAGGATCTAAGTCTTATGAATAAATTTATTCTGGAGTGCCAATTTAAGGGGGAGTGGAGCAGGAGTGAGCATTAGAGATGGGAGTACTTGTATTTACATACGAATACTCCCGCAGAGGTGGCAATAATGAGGGTCCAGCCCCATGCAGCTGGATGGTCCACTCACAATTCTACCACTACTGTGAGCTCCGGGATCCTTCCTATCACTCCGGAGCTTGCGATCTGTGAGCCACTCTTCGACCTGGCAGAGGCTTGTCATCCCACCTCCTCCCAGGAGTGGTGAGCCAATCGCAAGCTCCAGAGTGATAGGAAGGATCTCAGAGCATGCATCAGTGGCAGAATCGTGAGTGGACCATCCGGCCACATGGGGCCGGACCCTTGTTATTGCCACCTGTGCAGGGGTATTCTTATACAAATACCCCCATCTCTAAATGAGCATCTCTAGTTACCAGAGAAACTGGAAATGACCCAGTTATTTATGTCTGGGTTTATATTCCTTGTTCTTCAAAGGCAGTTGTTCCCAATGACTCCCCAGTTGTTCTTGAACTCCACCTCCCAAAAATCCTGACCAGCACAGCTAGTGGTGAAGGCTTCCGCGAACTTTAGTCCAAGAACATTTGGGCACCCAAGGTTGGGAACCACTGGTCTAAGGTAATGGCCTGAATCCTACTAATCATGCCTACTGGCCCAACTCTGGGTGTGACTATGTAGCAGAAGACATCTGAACAGATCCATGTTCATCAAATCTGGCAGGATCTAAAGGCAGCTGAAGCTTAAATCAATCTGTCAGTCCCAAGGGGGGCCCAGGTGTTCTTGTTCCCTTTTTTATTGTACACAATGCTTTTCTGATACGTATTGGAAGAGTTAAAATTGCTGCTTGTACAAAAACTGCTGTGGTGTGTTATTGACAGGCATATCACAGTGGCTTTCCTACCTCTTTCTCACTTTCTCTTCTGCTTCTTGTCTCTCTTTGTCCCCAAAAGCAAATGTCACCCTGGATCCGGAGACGGCAAACAAGTGGCTCGTTCTGTCTGAGGATTGCAAAAGTGTGAGCGATGAATACAGACTGCAAGATGTGCCTGACAATCCTGAGAGATTCGACCTGTGCTGTTATGTGTTGGGACGTGAGGGATTCACTGCAGGCAGACATTACTGGGAAATCACAGTGGGGGACGAGGGAGAGTGGGCTGTGGGGGTGGCCAGGAAGTCCCTACGGAGGAAAGACTATGTTGATATGAGAACTGAGGAAGGGATCTGGGCTGTGGTGAAATTGGAAAGTGGCTACATAACCTCTGACCTTCCTTACAAATCTTTTCTTCCCTTGAGTGAGAAGCTGAGGAGGATCCGGGTATCCTTGGACTGTGAAAAGGGCCAGGTGGTCTTTCATGATGCCAGTACAGGATCCCATCTCTACACCTTCACTGGAGCCTCTTTCTCTGGGGAGACCCTTCTCCCTTTCTTTTTTGTATGGAGAACAGCCTCCCTCACAATCTCCCCTTAAGGCAGTCAAGCGGACCTCAGAAGGAAATCACGCCTGAACTGATCAAGAAGAGTCTCCTTCCCTATCTTGGAAATCCCCTCCAAGAAAGACTTCCGGCTATCATCCTCCCCAGAAAACGATCTGAACCAAGATGGGGAGTTCTGCTTTTCTCCTTCCCCTATCTAGAGTCCTTTCCTCCCTTTGCCAATTAGTTCTTAAAGAGATTGTAGTTTTTTCCCCCTGCATGTCAGAAATCTACCCTCTGTATTTTCAGAAAAGATGGCACTCTCTCTTTTTGTCTTTTCAATTTTCTCTTTTCCTGAGGCTCCTTGTTCTGCGGGACTTCAATATTCATGCCAAGACTGAGGGCATGAGTCCAGTTCTTTTAGAAACCATGGCTCCCTATGTCCCAATATGTTAACGGCCCTATTCACATGGTGAGCCGCATGCTAGACCTGGTGTTCTCAACTGGGCAGGGATACAGTAGGCTCGAGGGTGACTGGTCTTGTGTCGGCCCCCTTGTCATGGTTGGATCACCACCTGATAAAATGTAGCCTCTCAGGGGCACTCCCCCTCTGTGGGGAGCAGGAACCTACAGTGGACCCTCTACTTATGGAATTAATCCGTATTGGAACGGTGGTTGCAGGTCGAAAAGTCTGTAGGTGGAGTCTCCATTGACCTACAATGCATTGAAACCCGATTAATCCCGTAACCGGCCGTTTTTGTTCCATTTTTTTTCCACTTTGTTTTTTTTCTGGTCTGTAGGTCGATTCTCCAGCTGCAAATCGAACCTAAATTTTGCGGCCAGAGAAGTCTGTAACTCGAAAAGTCTGTAAGTTGAGCCGTCTATAAGTCGAGGGTCCGCTGCATTAAGATGGTCCACCCCTGCAGGCTATTGGGTCCAATTGGTTTCCAAGATGCAATGCGGGGGATACCGGCTGATCTTGTTGGTGCTCCTGTCGAAGCTCTAGTGGATGAATGGTATGCGGCTGCCACCAGCTCCACTGACATGAGTGCTTCCAAAGGCCCCCTCCACTGCTGAGCCCTTCCAACCTCTTGGTATAATCAGTAACTATGGTTGATGAAGCAAAATAGGGAGGAGACTAGAAACAGCTGGAGACGGGGCTTCAATGGAATCTCATTTAAAAGCAACAAAAATCATGTCAAATATCTATTTAGCTAAGGTGAAGGCCATAAGGAGATTCTGCTTCACCACCTGGATAAGCGAAGCTCAAGACCACCAAGCCAAACTTTTGTATACTCTATGATTTATCTGAATTTGAGTACACTGGTGAATCCTGGACCCTTTGTGCATGGCAGGAGAGGAAGCTGAAGACGTTCCATATGTGTTGTCTCCAACACATTTTTGGTATCACCTGGCAGGACAAAGTTCCAAATAGAGTAGTCCTAGAACGAGCTGGAATTTTTAGCATGTATACATTACTGGAACATGCCCGAGCCAACATCTACGTTGGCTCAGGCATGTCGTGAGAATGGCTGATGGTCAGATTCCAAAGGATCTCCTGTATAGAGAATTAGTGCAGGGAAATCTCCCCAGAGGGTGACTATAGCTGTGATACAAGGATATCTGCAAGCGGAATCTGAAGGCCTTAGGAACGGACCTCAACAGATGGGAAACCCTGACATCTGAGCGTTCAGCCTGGAGGCAGGCGTTGCATCATGGCCTCTCCCAATTTGAAGAGGCCATGGTCCAGCAGGCCGAGGCAAAGAGGCAGTCCCAAAATCAGCAAAATCAGGGAGCTGGACAGGGGACAGATTGTATTTGTCCTCAGTGTGGAAGAGATTGTCACTCTCGAATTGGCCTTCTCAGCCACACTAGACGCTGTTCCAAGACCTCTATTCAGAACATGTTACCGTAGTCTCTTGAGACTGAAGGATGCCTAATCTAATCTACCTGGATTGGTCACAATGATGGGCCTCCTGGTAGTATTTCCTGTGACCAATTTGCAGCTCTTTTTAAACATAAAGTGGAGGCCATCTGCTGGGACCTGGACCTATTTTTTTAAATCAGGAGCCAAGACATTAATTGCACCACCTTCCCCAGTGAGTTTAACACAGTTTCAGACTGTGACGTCAGTTGAGGTCGGCAGGGTGGTGGATTGCTACAGGACCACCATGACTTCCCTGGATCTTTGCCCAGCCTGGCTCTTAAAAGAAGCCAGGCCTTTAACAACAGAGTGAGCTATGGCTATTATTAATGGGTTTCCCCTTGGGGGCAGGATCCCTCCCCCCTGCCCTCAAGGAGATGTTCATTAGGCCAATTAAAAAAAAACCACTTGGAGGCGGATGGTGTTAACAGTCATAGAGTCCCATTTAGTAGCAAGCTAGTGGAGAGAGTGGTGGCTGAGTCGCTATAGGCACTCCTGGAGGAAACCAGTGTCTTTGATCCATTCCAGTTCAGGTTCAGGCCATGTCCCAGCACGGAGATGGCATTGGTCATCCTGCAATATCACCTTTTGAGGGAGGCTGATAAGGGCAAAAGGTCCTTGTTGGTTCTCCTTGACCTGTCAGTGACCTTTGATACTGTCGAACACAGTATCCTCCTGGGGAGGCTCTCTGGGTTGGGGATTGGTGCCCTGGCTCTGGTTCTTCCTAGAGGACTGTCCCCAGAGAGTACAGCTTGAGAAGATGTCTGCCCCTTGGACACTCAATTGTGGAGTCTCACAGGCATCGATCATCTCCCCAGTGCTATTTAATATCTATACAAGGTCGCTGGGGGAGTTTTGGAGCTTCATATCACCAAGATGCTGATGACACCCAGCTGTCTCTCCTTTCTGCTATTTGCACCTAAGGTGGATTGCCTTGACATTGGCTCCTTCACCACACTGGTTCATGCACTGGTGGTCTTGAGATTAGATTACTGTAACGCTAGCATGTGGCTCACCATGAGAGTGGGGCCATTAACATGACTAAAAACCATGCCTTCTTCGTGGTTGCTCCACAACTCTGGAATAGTCTCCTGCCTGAAATTCACCTGGACCCTTCACTGGGAACTTTTAAGAGACTAATAAAAACATTCAGACAGGCCTTCCCAGGCTTTACAATATCTTAATACAATGGTGCTTTGAACAATTAGATTTTCAACCCCTCCACATTCCCTTTTATTACTTTTGTTATTATACTTATTGTTGTATTTTTGTTTTTAATTTTGACATTTGATTATTTGTTCTGTGTTGTTGTTTATGATGATGAATTTTTAAATGGCCCAGAATGGCCATGGCCTAGGTAGCTAGCTAGCTAGCTAGCTAAATAAATAAATAAATAAATGAGACATTTCACATAAGGGGCAGCTTGCCAACAAAGGAAGCAAAATGAAATAAATTCAACACGTGTAGTTCTATAGTGCAACCTAGTGGAGCACCTAGTATATTGCTTTCACATTTTTACAATATGAATCATACAGTTCACACAACTTGACAGTTAAGGAGTTATACTCTTTACTCTTCTGAAAAATGCAAATATTTTTAATATTTTACACATGTGACATGGCCAACTTTGACAAGACCAATAATAAAGAATTCTTTAAATACGTCAGGGCTCAGGAAGCCAGGCCAAGAAGTCAATGGGACCATTGAATTACAATGTAATTGAAATAATTCTGAAGAATGATGAGATTGAAGAAAAGTTGGATGAACCTTTTCATTTACCTTCACTGCTGAAGTTACAGAGGAAATATCCATCCCTGGGGGAGAGGGGGACAGAAAAAGGAGCTGAAGCAAATAGCTGCAAAGAGTCACTAGACCTTCTTGAGAGATTCCTATCAAGCACACTGCTATGTTTGGTTCACATCCACTCATGACTTCTTCAAGAACACAACCATGAAATGGAAGGTCTTCTGAGGGTCACCATCATTCTCAGGTTCCTCTGGGTTATTCTGGTATTTCTTGTCACAAATTCGAACAGATCATCCTGGTATTGGTGTTCACATATTGGGACAGTATTAGGTGCTGGATGTACAGGGATCCACATAGTCATCCCAGTACTGCGTGCTCACACATAGCTGGAGTTGGTTTTGCCTTGCCTGAACAATTGCCCTTCTGAAGTCAGAGGATCCTGGCCCGTGATGAGAATGCTGTCATAGAAACTACAGTACAGTATGTCATTGGTAACTGAATAGAATGTTATAGATCCTTCTTTATTAAGTACAGCTTCTGATTCTATAGCCTTCCTTCTGATACATAAGGAAAAACAAACACTGATTTGGGACCTTCTTAATGAAGAAATCAGCTCACATTATGCATAAAATTGGAACCTTAACTTACTAAGGTCCTACAAATGAAGGAGTCTGGCAAGGCTGTTTGTCAACTGCATTCTTTTTCTTCTTCTAGTTCTTGTGCAGTATGATTAAAATAATAAAAAGTAACAAACACAAAAAAACATTACTGATGAATAAAATACACTGTATCATAAACTTTGACAACTGCAACACAGCATAGTAAAACTGACTTGGTTGCAAAGGCTACAAGCTTTGTACACATTATGAAGTAAGCAGAAGGAAGAACTTCAGGGGTGCCACATTTATGGCCATGTTTCCTCTTCTCTATAAGAATTACTGTAATTCAAACATAAATTGAAGGGGGGGGATATTGCTTTTGCTAGCACCATGAACCCTCTTTCCTCCACACATCTCTGGTAACATCTGGAACAAGAAAATAGGTTGTGGAGTGGGATGCAGCCCGTTCCAAGGATGTGGCAGAGGGTGGTTAATTCTGCTAAGAACCAGGACCCAGGTCAGTTTGGACAGGAGGAGGACCCAAAAACCTGGTACACAATGAGACCGGTGAGAATGCAGGGCCAATGTTATGGTGAGATGCTACTGAAACCAGCCCACCATTTGCTAAAATAACAAAGCAAGGTAAATACCAAGGTAAATAAAGAAGAAGAAGAAAAACTCGCTACACCACTCCTCACCATTTTTGACTTGCATCTAGTCTTATACTGTTGATGTGTAAGAATGGCAAGGGGAGGAGGGAGAATGAGAGGGAAAGGGACAAGGGGTGGAGGGCGCGTTGCCTGAGGGGTTGGGGAGTGGGTGAGTGAGGGGGCGACAGGGTGACCAAGCAGGTGGTATGGAGAACGGACTGGGAAAGGGAGGAGGACAAGAGGAGAAAGGGGCAGAGGTGAAGGTGGGAGGGGGCGGGAAGAGG
>NW_018151965.1:64903-90654 GCF_900067755.1 Pogona vitticeps
GGAGGGAGGGAGGTGGCCGAGCAGCAGGGAGAACAGAAGGGGAGGGGGAGGAAGGCAAAAGGGAAAGCAGCCGAGGATTAAGGTGGAAGGGGACGGGGAAGAGGTGCCTGAGGGGTGGGGTGCGAGCAAGGGGACGTGAGCAACAAAGGGGGGGCAAGTGACTGAGGGGAGTCAGCCAGTGAGCAAAGGGGCGAACGGAGCAGCAAAGAGGTAACCAGGCACACGCTCCGCATTTTTGGCAAGCCTGGAACTTTTGGTGTTTGTTTTTTTTTAATTCCTGTTATGTCATTGCGGCAGGAATGTTTTTTTTAAAAAAGTGGATGGGGCATTTACATACATGGAAGCTATTTCAATGAATCAATTCCATAGGTAAAGAGTGGAAATCCCCTGTTATCATCACACCACTGTATAGTATTTGATTTCAAAAAGGTTATATCCAGCTGGAAAACCATGCTGTGTTTATTCATTAGTTTTGAAGTTCTTCGAGTATTGCTGTTTCTCAGTTGCTCTTTTGTGTTTTAAGAAAACTCAACATTGCTTCACTTTTGAGTGTTTGTTGTTGTTGTTTAGTCATTTAGATATGTCCGACTCTTCGTGACCCCGTGGACCAGAGCACACCAGGCCCTCCTGTCTTCTACTGCTTCCCGGAGTTGGGTCAAATTCATGTTGGTCGCTTCGATTACACTGTCCTACCATCTCGTCCTCTGTCATCCCCTTCTCTTCTCCTCACACTTTCCCAACATCAGGGTCTTTTTCAGGGAGTCTTCTCTTCTCATGAGATGGCCAAACTACTGGAGCCTCAGCTTCAGGATCTGTCCTTCCGGTGAGCACTCAGGCTTAGATTTCCTTTAGAATGGATAGGTTTGTTCTCCTTGCAGTCCAGGGGACTCTCAAGAGCCTCCTCCAGCACAATTCAAATGCATCCATTCTTTGGCGGTCAGCTTTCTTTATGGTCCAGCTCTCACATACATCACTACACCAAGCTCCAAGTTATGTCTTCAGATGTGACATTTAGATACAACATTCCTCTTCCTTCTTTACTGTTTAGTCTATTATCTTTGAATAAATTATTCAAGGATTTCCATAAATTCTCTACTGTTCTTCAGTGGTTGCATTCTGGTATGGAAGTTCATTCCACCTGGGTTTTGTAGTGCCCATTAAATCGTATCTGCCTCACAGTATTAAATGTTAAATTTTGTTTCGTCTTCTCCTACATTCTGTGCATTTCTGCAGAGAAACCATGAGTCGCTCCCTCTACCTGTATTATTTTTAACTGCCCACTGAAAGTTTCAAGTACCAACCTACCAGTTTGAGGTGCATCACTGGCACTCTTGTTCTCAGTCCTTGGTATCTGCTTGTCCTTTGGAACGATTTCTTCCCCCGAAGAAATCCCCGAATTTCTTCTCCCCCCGAAGAAATGTTCTACACTGTCCATTTGGTTCAGATTTGAAAGATTCCTTGCAAACACAATCTCTATGATGTTGCAACTCTTCTGTTGCCAATAATTCTTGCTCTGAGAAGTCTCACCTAGAGTCAAGAAATAAATTTCCCCTGCCTATTACACCACCATTTGCATGCCAGTTGTTCACTTCCAGTATTCTTGTCGCTTTCTTTTGGCCATGCACTTCAACAGAATGTAATGGAACCGTTTTGGTGGCATCCAAATCTACTTTTGCCTAGCTTATGTCATTCGTCACGGAACATGGTGGCACTGCAGGTTAAACCACAGAAGCCTCTGTGTGCTGCAAGGTCAGAAGACCAGCAAGTCGTAAGATCGAAACCACGCGATGGAGTGAGCTCCCATCACTTGTCCCAGCTACTGCCAACCTAGCAGTTTGAAAGCATGTAAAAATGCAAGTAAATGCATACCACCATAGTGGAAAGGTTACAGTGTTCCATGTCTAGTCGCGCTGGCCACGTAACCACAGAAACTGTCTACGGACAAACGCTGGCTCTACGGCTTGGAGATAGGAATGAGCACTGCGCCCTAGAGTCGGACACAACATTTGCCATATATTGAATGTTATACTTTTGTTTCAGATGGAAAGGGCCCCAGAAACAAGAGGCTATCATTGCTGGACATCTTCCATACCAAGATGTTTTGGTACTTGAGGAAGCACAAGCACAGTAAATGTCACCCACCACCCTAGGGAAGTGCATAATACCCTCACCTATCCAGGTTATACTGGTAGCTGGGCCAGAAAAATATTACAAGAACTTCTCTCCATGTTTAGTACGATAACCTCAGTTTTATCACTTTTGCTTCTGTTATTCTATGGTATCCACAAAACTCTTCTCCAGCATATTTTTTCAGTTAATGTTCTACACTGTCCAGCTCTTGCACCTGTACATAGTAATCTATGGGACTACCATGTTTCTCACAATCCAGTTACAGTATATGTATTGTACAGCATCAGATTTCCACTTACCTCGTGCACATCAGCCTCTGCATGTCGTTTCAGCTTTAATCCACTTGCTTCATTAGCAACAGTGCCATTTGTACTTGCCCTTTGCTTTTCCCCGGTAGCTGATTGCATGCCATCCAATCTAGGAGTCTCATCTTCCAGCAATATCGCTTGTATCAATTTCGGTTATTTCATCATAGGGTTTTCAAGAAATACTCAGAACTGCCATACTAACAAGAGTTAGCCTGTCTGTCACCATTGTCTTTGAAAGATCACTGTCACCTTCCATTCCTACTGCTACTCTCCATGAGTTTTTCTACCTCCATAATCATTGGGATGATCCATTTTCTTCTGCTGATATGACTGTTATTCCTATGGACAGTGGGTTGCATCTTAGTCTTGTGTTCAAGCTTTGACCATTGAACCTCAAGTGACTCTGTTAGGCGCTCAGACTAATAGTGAAGTCTAGCCTCCGCTATTGATTTTTGCTTCTCTGACATATTCAAACAACCTCTCCATGTTAAGGTGTTTTGTCTAGGAGAGAGTGCTGTAGACAAGAACTCTGACTTTTGATATTAATTCTTGGTCAATCAATGGGGAAACTGTTTCATTGCTGCTATTGCTAATCATCACATCAAAACCAGGGATACTCAAGACAAGAACTATTTGGAAAACTAATCAATTCCTATAAAGGGATCCCTTTCCCATCATGACCCAAACATTCATCTGAGTTGATTACAAGAAAAAACAAAGAGGTTTGCGGTGCTCTAAGAACAAACAAATTTATTGTGGTATACAAAACTAAGCACAGTGACCATTCGCAACACTACTGATGTATGATGACACGGGAATTCTAGATATCTTACTGAACACCAGTAGTGGTACAAAAGCCATAGTCTATGTATATATAGGCCCAAATGGACGGAGTCAAATTACCTAATAAATTCTAATTCGGTGAATTCACTTCCCTTTAAAGTTCCCTGAATCACAAGTGACAACTTTCAAGTCAGAGCAGCAGAGCATCCTGGGAGACAAAAATACACTCATGTAGATATTTTTGTCAGAGACAAAAAAAAAATCTTACAAGGACTTCTCTCCATCTTTAGCAACGTCTGCTATGGCCCTTTCTCTCTGACGGTTGCCTTCGAGCGATCATATAGGGAAAGGAAATAAGACAGATTCTCACACAGAGAGAAAAGATCTAAGAGAAAGGAGGTGGGGAAAGCCCTGAAGTCTGAAGACTCAGAAAACAGAAGCTAACATGGAAATTTTAGATTTTAAGATATTAAAAAAACCCAGAGGAACAGCACATGTCCACTTCCTGATATTATTCTTCAATGACATACCCCTATGGAGGCTTGGCTACACTCAATCTGAAAATGGAGCATATGTCGTTTCAAAATAACAGAAAAAAGAAAGTTTCAGATTTTGAAAAGAATTCTGCTCCAGCGTGCAAGGCAGGAAGAGAAGGGGTCAGCTTGCTTGCCAGCCTTATGGTGAGATTCTAAGGTGGCCTTTTCCATAGATGTGAAAGAATGGGAACAGGGTCTCTCCTGCAAACAAGGCTCTGGAGAATGTGTAGAGATGGGCTGCGGTATGAGCATCATAAAAAGCTACTTGCCCCCCAGCATAGTTCAGATATACTCGGATCAGCTTAAGCTCCCCAACTGGAGACAATCTAGGAAAATGGGACTCATTTGTAGCATTGTACCCACCTCCCCACTTCCCTATAGCCCAGAGGCCTCCTCTAGGACTATAGACAAGATCACCCTTTCTCTTCATAGATTTTTTGGCCACTCCTATGATCCATTGCTCCTCACTTCCAACAACGACTTCCCAGAAATGTCTGCCTCCCGTGAACCCCTTGCTGCCCAGCACAGAAGGACTTCTGCTGAATCTCTCAGGATTGACAGGCAAGTCTTGACATTTGCCTCCATATTTTACGCTCTTACAATCCTCAGTCAAGATGAGTTGCTGATGGGCTGTGTTTAGATCAAGAAAGATATTTGCTGTCAGGGAAGAAAAGGAAAGGGAAGGTAAAGAACATCAACTTGCTGAATGGCTAATAGGTTGACTCTAAGCGCACCAGAGGCATCGTATTCCCTATAAAACAGTATTTCCCAATGCACTGCAGATCAGAACCAGGTTTTGTATATATAGCCCTATCTCTCTCTGCCTCTCTCTCTATATATATATATCTAGGGCTGTTTATATATATATACAGGCTTGGAAAGCCAGAGTTTGCAAACTGTGTGGACGTTTGCCCATCGTATGTTGAACTTTACTGCTATTACTCAACCTCTGTATTTCCACTGTATGTATGAGCCCAAACATCACTATAGGCCTGTTGAATAGGGACAGGATTGCCTGGCAGCTGCTGCAAGGCTACATGGGTAAAGTAGTTCCAATAGGTAGCAACTGCCTACATTTCCCAGGTAGCCTTGCTAAACTGTGACAGAGCAGCTGAGCTCCCTCCCTCTTCTTCAAACCTGAAACACATGAAACAGAGTGGAAAGGTAGTGTGGAAACCTCTCTTCTGCTCCTAGTTTGCTCTCCCACTCTTTGGGAAATTCCGGGTGAATTCTAGGGGTGGAGTCCTTGAGCCCACTTCTCATAATTAAGCTGTGGCCAATTTCAACATTTGAAGGACAGAACTGTTTTAATCCAACCGAAATACCACAAGCATTTTTTTAATCAGCCCACGTTCTACCTGTGACTTTTGCCAGTAACTGACCTTTCTGAAGTTCTTGCCTAAAAGATACAGCATCTGAAGAAGCAAAAAGATATTACGGTGAAGCATCACATGGTCATGTTCAGTGCACTTTTAATTCACACTATGGCATGTAATTCAAGCAAAGCCTTCAGCAGACTCTGAAACAAACCAGGAGGGGGGAATGCTCATTGCAGCTACTGTTTGGCTGAATTCATGTTGCTGTATACTTAAAGAACACCTATAACTTCCAGTCTATTCTTGGCTGGTAAATAAAGTTTCCCTGTCATGATTCTTAGGTACACATGCACACTGGATGGGCACATATGTGTGCACCCCCAAGAATCACACGAAGATCTTTTATTTACGAGACAAGAACGAAATGAAAGTTATGAATTTTCTTATGCCAGGCAACAGGACTTCAGCGATTGCTTCCAAATAACTGTACACTGTAATGCTTCCACCATCACCAATCAAGTCCTCCTGTGTTCTCCTAGCCAGCTATAATTCTACGCATGGCAGGTGTGAGGGAGATGCTTTCATGCTCCCTGGGAGGCTGCCCGACAATCTTCATTTCTCCAGGAGGAGTGCACGCCAACCATGACCACAGAGCTGGCAGGGAAAAGGAGCACCTCGATGGCAGCAGGGAGGAGAAACACCTGGAGGAAGATGTCATCCCAGGTGCAATGCAAAAAGTGGAGGTGGTTGATAAAGAGGAGAAACGGAGGAAATTCGTGGGCAGAGGCTTAAGGAGGAGTTACTGCTGGTACTGCGTGCCTTGGTGGAGGCATGGCCAAACATCCGGCAGGGCTCATGGCCTGGGTGAGCATGGCCTGGCTCATGGACAGAGAGGAATGCTCTTCTTTGCTTCAGTGGAACTGTAGGACCGCTGGACTCAAAATTGGAGATTTGCTTGCTTGCCTGCCTGCACCCACTCTCACTGCTGAAGATGCTGCTACTCGAGGCTGCGCGTTATGCAGCTTGCTCAGAGGCTGGAGGCAGCTTCCGTCTGCCCTTGTAACTAGGGCTAGTGAAAGGAACTCGGCCCTAGCAAGAAGGGTGAGAGTGCAGAAAAATATTTCCCAAGGCACAGAGTGCCATGGATAGTGGGACAGATCAGAGTCCTCAGTCTATTGATTTTGGATAATTGTCAAAATCAATAAAAGTTGTTCAAGAGCCTCCCTGCTTTGGTGTGTCCATGGAACAGAAGTGGAGCACAACAGATTATTTTACTCAGGGAATCTCAAGAGGCGCCATTGTAGCACAGGGCAAAGAACCCCAAGACCGCCACCATAAGGCCCTCAGGACCTTTTCCTATAAGCTGAGGGTAGCAAGCAAACATGGAGGTCTGAGGTAACCTACTCTCCAGTGCTGGAATAGCTTTGTTTCTGTTAAATCTGGGCTTCAAACTACACAGTTAAAGGGTAGAAAATGGGTTGAGGTGGCTGGACTCAGCCTTATAGGTCCCTTCCAAGTCAGGTATTCAGTGATTCTCATGAACAGTAAGTATATTGTGTGATATTCCCTCTTATAACAAAAAAGCTGAAATCCAGTTTGTCTTCTCGCAATTGTCTTTTTAGCCAACATGAAACCCCTGTTTTTAACAGGGTGATCTTTTGTAAGTGCAAACTAGAGGTCACTGCAATTTTCACAGAGTGCTCTACCTGCAAAGCAACCACACTCCACAGGATTCTTACTAGTGGCTTGGTCTTGAGTTGATTTAGATGATCAAGACCCATAAGCGTTCCAAAAATTTGCTCCTAAGGCAGGTGAAAACGGCTCAAACTGATTTATTAAAATGGATCAGTCTCACTGCTTGTATTTTTTTATTCTACCAGGGGCCATGGCTATGAGGGTTCACATGATGAGTGCCTACCTTTCAAAAAGTGCCACAACGACACAGCCAAGTTTATGCCCTCGATACCTATGGGCAAGGGGAATCCAAAAGCATACCATCCTGTCTGTCCACCATCTACAGGTGGGATGCTTAGGTATCCTGGACTACCAAGCCCATAATTCTCCATTCTGAAAGTCATACCTGACAAGAGTGACACCTCACAGACATCTAAATGTGGCTCACCTGGAAGAATGGCCTCAACTGTAAAGCTCTGAGGTTTAGCAAGGCCTACATCCTCCCACCTTCCTGTTCAGAAATACAGCTTTCTGGGGCAGAGGCAGCATCACAAGGCTTGGGTGGAGCAAGGCCCAGTTAAGCCTTCCAAATTCAGGAGTCTGCCTTCAAGAAGAACTCTCAGAATAGAGAATTATTGTTGTAACCAAAGAAATAATAATAAAAATCCCTACTTTTAGAGAGAACAAGAAAATATTGAGCAGGGAGGAAAAGCCCCTTTCAGAAGCTGTCACCAAGGTGCAGAAATGGATAATTTTGACAGGTAGTCTTGCCACAAAAAAGCAGGAAATACTCAGGAGCTTGTGAGGGTTGCAACCAGGTATGTGGCAAATGCAGGTAAGAAAGCCTTTGCTCCAATGATGTGACAGGGAGGAACAGGAGGGCAAACTACTTGTCTGTTAACACGGTCTCCACTTCTGAGGCAAAGGGAGGGAGAAGGCGAGAGAGCCAAAAAAATACCCCCCAAAACAAAAAAATCCCGCCAAGGTAAAGCCTACACTTAATTTCTTAATTCTCCTGCTATGATCCCTGGAATAAATGCTAAGTTCTCACAATGGAAGGAAATACAGTGGGGTCTTGACTTGAGAACTTAATATGTATTGGAACTACCTGCCTGTTAACCCAGTCTTCACTTCTGAGGCAAAGGGAGGGAGAAGGCAAGAGAGCCAAAAAAAAATACACCCCCCAACCCCCCTCACCAAGGTAAAGCCTACACTTAATTTCTTAATTCTCCTGCTACGATCCCTGGAATAAATGCTAAGTTCTCACAATGGAAGGAAATAAGAAACAGCTTTCTCTAGCAATCTGTATGAACTGCTGGACAGCTCAGTGGTTTAGTGATTTGGCTGCAGAGACAGAGGTTGGGAGTTTGATTTCCCACTTCTACCGGGCTGACTCAATAAGCCACACGGTCCCTTCCAGCTCTATGATGATTGAAAGTTAATTTATTCATGAATGATACATAGGCAAGTAGGAACAATGAGGTAACTTCCCATATCTATGCAGGATCCAACATGTTTCATGGCCAAGCAGATTGTGAAAACTTCAAAATATACCTCTCACTATGCAGGTGGGCAAAAAAATCAAAAGAAGCCTACAATAGTCTAGCTCACTAGATGAATGGCTGTTCCAGTAATCAATAATGGCAACCCATCTTTCCTGAAGTCTGAACTACACTCATCTATCCATAATGATCTGAACAGGTCATTGTGTTCATAGCAGCTCAGTTTTCTTTCTCCTTGGGTCGTTGATGGTGCATGAAGTGGCTGCCAATTTGTGCCACCAGAATTTGTGCTACTTGTGGCAGCAGCAAAAAAAAAGATATCTGGAGCCTACACAACATCAAGCATAAATCCCTGCAACTGTTGGTCATTACCTTTGAATAGCTCCATGGGGCCAACTAGACACAAAATGCTATCACAGATGTCCCAGATCTTCCACTTCAGTTCTACTGGGAAACCCACTGGAACCTCAAACTTCTTTCTCTCTTCATTCCTGGTTGAAAAAACCAAGGTTAATGTTTATATATGACAGAAAAATATGGAATTGTCAGTCTGAATGATAGGATAATGACTTAAGCAGAGGGAGAAAGTCCAAGTCATTCTAGTTGCCTTCTAACCAGAACAGGTGACATGCTTGCACATGTGCAATGCTCAATTTGCTGAGTAAGTGTTGCATCATACACAGGTATATAGATAGGCAGTTAACAAACCTGTGTAGTTGGGTTATTCATGGAGAAGCAAAGCGTCACTTTGTCAGCCAGCATCTTGGAATATTGGCCTGGACTGTGATTACCATTTTCTGTACTGCCGATTCTGAAGAGGTGCTTGTATGTATGTATGTTTTGTAAATACAGTTTTCTGGTGGTGAAGGGAACACAATTGAGTCTTGTGTTTTTCATTTTTGGCTCTGCACAGCTGTTTGGTAGTTCTTAAACTCAAACAGCACTATCAACAGTACTGCACATTCTGAAAGTTAACCAACCACTCATCCTGCCAAGAATACCTGAGCGAAGCAAAACTAAGGGACTAAGATGAAGAAGAAACTACAGAGCACCAAGAAAAGGGTGGGCAGAAGGTCTGCCTTCAGTTCACAACCAACAAAGCAAATTCTGTCTTGGATGCACACTTCAATGCAGTGAGGGGGGTTTGAGTGTGTCAGTGAAATTTGTTTTTATTTCAGACAATCCCCATAATATTAAAACAGTCCTTTTTTCAAGAACTTAACAAGATAATTATGAAATTTGTGTGGCAAGATAAAAAAAAATCAAGAAAATTTAAGCAATGCAAGATGCCAAACAGAGAGCGGGTTTCGGTCTTCCAGATTGGGTTTTATATTATAGATCCTGTGTATTAGACTGGATAACTTTGGAAAACGATAGATTACTCAATTAGATTACTCAGAAGGACATGATTTGCAGTTCAGTTGGCATGCTTTTCTATGGTATAAAAAAGATAAAGAGCAAAAAAAATTCACATATGATAAGAGCTTTATTAGGAACTTCGGGAAAAAAAAAACAAATTTACCAAAAAAACACCAGTATGGGTATCGCCTATAGAGGCCTTTACACACCTAATCTTATGATGGAAGTGAAGTTTCTAAAATATCGAGATTTATTGAAAAAGGACTGTGAATTAAGGTCCAAAGAAGAGTTAGAGACCCAAAAGATGTATCTAGATTGGTGGTCCAGTGCATAGCTGGAATCCAGATACAGAAAATACAAAATAGAGGGTTTCTACTCAGAACAACATTTGATAAATTTCTATTAGGCTCAAAAGACAAAATAATTAAGAAAATGTATAATTATTTGTTAGAAATTAAAATGCAAGACGAGATGGTTAATGTAAAGTGGCCACAAAATATAGGCCATAATATTGATATTGATCTATGGTCGTAAATATGGCAAAATAATATAAATCTTACAAAATCAATTAATTTTAAGGAGAACATATATAAGATGTTTTATAGGTGGTATATGACTCTGGAAAAATTGTCGACGATTAGATGTGCCAAATGTCTGCTGGAAATGTGAAGCATGCGAGGGACGCTTATATGTGGTGGACTTGTAGAGCAGCGAAACAATATTGGATAGGAGTGCATACTATGTTACAACAAATACTGCTTTGTAAGGTTCCATTAACTCCAGAACTGTTTTTATTGAATATGATACCAGATAATATAGATAAAGCAAAGAAGTTTTATATATATTGTCACTGCAGCCAGAATTCTTTACGCCAAAATTTGGAAAAGTCTGGAGATACTGAAACAAGAGGAACTTACTGAGAAGATTTGGGAAGCGGCAGAAATGGAGATTCTATCAGAAGTGATGAAAGACTGTCCTATACAAAAGGCAACTAAAAGATGGGATTTATTTTACAAATGGTTAGAGTCACCAGATAGTGCTTGAATAACATAGATCAAATTGTGAATTAAAATCTGGAAGGCAGAAAATAGTAGAAAAGTGGAGTTTGAATTTGGATATTGCAGTATGAATAGACTAGATGCCAGTATATTTTTTGTTTCTCCTTTCCCCTTTTTTCTCCTTACACCCCCTCCTCCCTTTACCGTCTGTATCCCATACCCTAACCAAAGTTTTAAATAATAATAATTAAAAAACATAAAAAAGTGTATGTCAGTAAAACCAAGAGCAATGCCATTAGGATTACCAGTAGAGATGGGCATGAACCTTGGTTCAGAGGTTCTTGTCAGTTTGTACCCGCAGCACCACAGGTGCAACACATTCCCTTCCCCACCTCCCTGACCAGATCCCCCCAGTCACCAGCCAGTGTGCTCTCCTCTCCAGGTGTTCAACCAGTCCCTGGCAGGAGCAGGGGCTTTCTTGCCCAACCTCCATGGCTGATTGCCACTCAGACAAGGAGACAGGACAGGCAAAACTATGCTCCTGCTAGGGACTGGTCGAACAGAGGAGGAGGAAAGGAGCAAAGGAGCGTGCTCTGACTGCTGAGTGAGGGATCCAAACGGGGAAGTGTTTACTACCATCTGCTGATGTCGTGGGAGAAAAGCAAAGGTCCAGCTCAAACTCATCTTCTGCACTGTATTCAGTTTCTTGGATAAGTTTCTAATCCTCTGTGACTACACAGACGGGAGGGCATGCTCAGGCAGGGATCTCAAGAGGACTAAGAGCGCTTCACATTTTACAGCAGATCCTGAAAATACTGACATTCTCTTCTTAGTGTGTCCGGAAAATCATGTTCACCAGGAACAATCAAATCCTCACCCAAATTATGGAGTACCAGTAGAAACAAATGGGATCCACTTACTTCTCCAAGATGTTTTTCACATCCTAGAAGAGAAAAAAAAAACACATTTAAAAAAAAACACAATATAGAAACATAAAAACCTGCCTCCTATTGAGTCAAACCAATATTCCTTCTAGTCTAATAATGACTGCAGCTGGCAGTGGCTCTCCAGAGTTATTTTTGAGTCCTACCTGAAAATCTCTGGTCTTCCCTGATAGTCCTTCCCTCCAACTACTCACCAGGCCTGAATGGGGAGGCACTTCAGCTCAATCCATCTTGGCTGGTATATTAAAGCAGACTCCACTCAAGTGCTCAGAGTACTGAGGGCCAAGGAGGCCAAAGCCTCCATCTCACCCTGCCCACAAGGGACAGGAGCTGTGGCCTGTTTAAAAGGAGAAGAATCTGATAGGTGGAAGTGCTAGGCTGGGGAGCCTTTTACGTCTACTTATTATTTTTTTTAGAGGGACCAAGTGTGGTGTAGTGGATAAGGTGATGGACTAGGATTCTGGGCACCAGGGTTCAAATCCCCATTAGGCCATGGAAAAGTCACTAGGGGAGTGGAACAGGTGAAAATACTCCTTAAATATCTCAGTTATTTTGAAAGCTATAAGTTGGTTCCAACTTGATGAAACTATTGTTCTCTATATCGCTCATTTTTTATGTGCATCATCGGTCTGATATAATTCCCAGAAGGGAACAGAGCGCTTCAAACTAAGAGGAATACGATCAAATGTCATGGCTCCAACCCTGTGGTGGTATGCTAAAGGGGTCTTGCCGGGTGAGCCCATTCAGTTCAGCGTCCTGCACCCAGCCCTGGTCAACCAGATACTCCCAGAAAGCTCACAGACAAGGCAGGGAAAGGGACACAAACCGTTAGCAGGCAGATGAAAATGGCAAATGCTTTCCGTCTTTGTTACACAGAACCCTCTAGTCTCAACTAATGTAAATGCTCTGTCCTACACATAACATAAGAACACATAAGAAAGCTTGTTCTCAATATACCTAAGTGACTGCCTTTGCAAAGTAAAAGAAGTGCACAAACGTTTTGGACCCAATCCTTCCCTAGACAGCAGCCCCAATTGTTCCCTGCCAGTCTTGCCTGTAGGAGTTCCTCTGGGGGCTGCTGCTGTTTCTCCTCCATCTCCTGGATGAGACCTCCAAGAGAGGAGAGCTCCTCGGAGAACCTGGCCAGCAGCTCATCTCTTTTCCTTGCAATCTCCTTCTCTACTAGTTCCAACTGGGCCAGCCGAATCTTTTCCTGTTCTTCTAAAAAGTGACACATTTGTCTGAATTCTTCCACTGCTTGTTGTGTCTTTTCTTTTGTACACTTCTGCAGATAAACAGGTAGAAAGGGAAGAAAAGGAGGTTTATGGCAGGAACATGATAAATCTTTTCAGGATTCAAAGGCTTTTAAGAACTTCTATAGTGTTTGTTGGCCATCTCTTGAGAAGAGAAGACTCCCTGGAAAAGACCCTCATGCTGGGAAAGTGTGAAGGCAAGAGGAGAAGGGGATGACAGAGGACAAGATGGTTGGACAGTGTCATCAAAGGTACCAACATGAATTTGACCCAACTCCGAGAGGCAGTGGAAGACAGGAGGGCCTGGTGTGCTCTGGTTCATGGGGGTTACGAAGAGTCGGATACGACTTGACTAAACAACAACATAGTACTTGTTGAGTTTCAAATACTATACAAAATGAGCATCAATATGTGCAAGGACAGACTCTCAGAGTCTAAAATGTCAGTTTATAAAACTGCAAAACATCAGGCTGTTCCAAATTGTAGATATTCTTTAAATGGCTGACATGTGGTTCTTAACTCTTCAGCATTCAATATGTTTTCTTTTTACTGGTTAAATAACTTGTTCCCTTCCCAGCGATACTATGTTTACACTTACAAGTATGTTTTGGCATTCTGCCTCTGTTTTTGATTTACATGCCAGCTTTCTTTCTTTCTTCTTCTTTAAAAGCTCCAGTTGACTGCCGATCAGGTCCTGAAGACCAAACAGAAGTTCAAGTTGCTTCAAAGAGAGCATCATAAAGCAGTCTTGGAAGTTCCAGTAACAGAAGAAAAAATCAAAAGGACAGAAGGAAAGTAAGAGAGTAAAATAGCCAGGCTGTGATTGTTTCCTTGGAAGATTATACCAGAAATTAGAAGAAATAATAATGTGCCACCTGATGAATCTTTCCAACATGGTACAGTGGTGCCTCGCATAGCGACGATAATCGGTGCAGCAAAAATCGCTGCAAAGAGATTTTGTCGCTATGCGATATTAAAAAGCCCATAGGAATGCATTGAAACCCCTTCAATGCATTCCTGTGGGCTTAAAACTCACCTTAAAGTGAAAATCCTCCACACGGCGGCCATTTTCGCTGCCCAGTAAGCGAGGAATCCATCCCAGAAAACAGCGGGCAGCCATTTTTTTTACCTGGTGGCCATTTTGGAACTGCCAATCAGCTGTTAGAAAATAATCACTTTGCGATGATCGGTAGGCGAAACAGGGTACCGATTATCGCAAAGTGTTTTTTTCCCATTTAAAATATCGCAATGCGATCGCAAAAATTTCGTCGCTATGCAATTTCATCGTTAAACAGGGCGCCCGTTAAGCGAGGCACCACTGTATTAGGAGATATTCCAGCTAGTTGACACGAAGACGGAATAATAGCAATAGTCATATCATAAAACTGGAGTACTATTTCCTGAGTGCACTCCTTAACCAGGACATTAAACTATTCAGCTTCATCAAAGCCAAAAGAACAAATTTATTCACAACAAAATACATTAAAAGAGAGCAAGCATGGGTTGCAAGATTGGTACTTTTTTGAGAGTCACCATGCACAGAGCTTAAGGAGTAGAGTAACTACCTGTTTCATAATCCCTTGTAGTTCCCATGGATCTCAGCAAGTGCCACCCACTCTCCCTATGCAATGGCTGCAAAGATGAACATGGTGGGCTCCAGGTGTGTGTGTGCTGAAACTTGTCTGAGGATTTGAATTTTCTGGTTACAGCTGCCATAATTCTAGATGGGGGTACCTGGTGAATTGTGGGAGTTGTAGTAAAAAATAAATCCCCCAAACCCCATGCCTAGTTATCCCTACAAGGAAACAGAAAATATCAACAGAAGAGGAAAAACAAGCAATCACTTTTGTAAAATGCATGAAATTAAAGGGAATTTAAACCTAGATCATCAAGGTTGATGACAGATCATCAAGAAACATACTATCTAATCTGGATAAAATTAAAAGGTGGCTACGATACGCTGAGGAATTATATGGAAAAGGTGCAAGTATGACATACTCCTTTGAAGAAAAACCTTATGATTAAGAACCTGAAGTTTCAGAAAGCGAACTGAAAGCTGCTCAGAAAGAAGAAATAAATCACCAGGACTAGATGTGAGAATGAATGAGCTCTTTCAAGCTACAGAGACCAAATCTTTCAAAATCCTAACAAAAATGTGCCAGCAAATATGGGAAACAAAACAGTGGCTCACAGACTGGAAACATTCCAGTCCTCAAGAAAGGAGACACCTAGGAGTGCAGTAACTATAATATTGCATTGACTTTCTATTCAAGCAAAGTGATGTTCAAGGTGTTGCAACAAAGACTTTTAACTTGTATGGAGTGAGAAATGCTGGATTCCAAACAAGAAGAGACACTAGTGATCATATTAGAATATTCACTGGCTACTGTAGCTGACAAATAATTTAATAAAATCATTACAATTACAGTAAGGCTTTGCCTGTGGTGGTCATGAGAAGCTACGGATTGTTTTAAAATAAATGCCTATGCTTCAATACTTGATTTTCCCATACTCTGGATAAATGTTGGAACAAAATGCGAAGATAGAATGGCTTACGCAAGTGTCAATGAACAGAAAAAGAACTCCAATATCCTATTTAGAAAATTCTGGGCAGATGTATTATGAGTTACGTAAGTAAATGCATATGCAAAAAGGTCTCTTTCAGACAAATTGAGAACACAGGAATACAAATGTTTCTAGGTAAGGAAATACCTGTAATTACCATCATGTCTAACAATAATAATCATGTGTTGTCAAGTCAATTCTGACTTATAGTTGGTTACCCTTTTTAGAGTTTTCTGGGTAGAGAATACTCAAAAGTGGTTTATTCTTCCCTTTTTCTGGGGGCATCCTGGGACTGCACAAATTGCCCAAGATCATACAGGTTGGTTCTACTCACAGGAAGCCCAGTGGGAATTGAACTCCCAACCTCTGGCTCAGCTGCCAGACCTATCCACTGAGCTATTCAGCCAGCTGGAACATCATGTCTAATTTAGGTTTAAAAAAATCTTATGAGTTCTATAGAAGGGTCACAGGAGAATTCAAAGCTATTTCTACTCTCCATGGAGATGCAGGGTGATTTCATACCTTGTAGTCCTGGGCAGCCTCCTCCAGAGGAACCACGTCATGATTCCTGTGCTCTTTGGATCTGTCACATACCACACAAATGAGGGCTTGGTCCTCCTTGCAGAAGAGCTTCAGGGGCTCCTGGTGCTTCTCACAGACTCTCCTCCTTTCTCCTACTTTTGCCTTCTGCAGACTAAGTTTCTTAGTTATTTCCACAAAGTTTGCCAACTTCCGATTTGGCCTGAGGTTTCCTTGTTGAATTTTTTCTCTGCACTGAGGGCAGGAGGCCTCTTTGTCAACTTCTTCCCAGCACTGGGTCAGGCAGGCTTGGCAGAAGTTGTGTCCACACTCTGTGATCACTGGAGACTTGAAATACTCCAGGCAGATGGAACAAGTGGCTTCTTCATAAAGATCCTGGACAGGATCCGTCGCTGCAGCAGCAGCGGCAATGAACACTTCATCAGCAGGAAGGCTGAGGTTTCCTTTCTCTGCTTCCATTGACTTTTCAGCTACTTTGAATAAGTGACTCAGAATTTTAAAAAATATATCAGCAGGAAATGATGATGAGCTGACCTGGAGGAAGTCTCTAGAGAAACACCATTGCAATATGTTCAGGGGAAAAGTCACAATGTATACAATTTTAAAAACTGATTTAAAAAAATTACAAAAATACATAAATATCAGTTTGAGGGGAGGGGAACTGTCCTACAGCCCATCCCATTCAATGAGGTCCCCCAGTTCTCCACATAGTATTTTGAGACTGTTGTGGAGGAGTGTGTGAGGAGACCTATTTTGTTCCATTCCTCTATTCAGTTTGAATACACATAAAAAATGTTCAATATTTAAAAAATCAAATTCAATTTAACAATAATCATTTTTGTTTTGCTTTTCAGATGAGGTCTTGGGGTTGAATTTTTGTTTTGGAATACATATCTAACCCACAGGTGGAAATCCTGTTGCTTATCACAGAAAGTTGTGCTAGAGTAAGCCCATTGAATTAGTGGGGAGCTGGTGACTCAAATCCTCTGTAAATTCCATTGATGCAAATGGTCCTAATCCCGAGCAATTTATTCCATTAACGGGATTTCAGTCACACAATCATTCATTCTGTCAAAAGGGCTCCTGAAAATCAGTCATGTTAAGTTATGGGTGTTTATTTACACAAACATTTACACCTTTACCAGATTCTGGAAACATGGTTGTGTGTGAAGTTTACAGCTAGCTTCTGAGAACTGTAGTCCAAAACTTAAAATTGTTATGCCTTGTTGCTTTGACTGTGGTTTTGTTGTGCATTTTGTTTACCACTTTTAGTGTGCCATTTGTTTGATTCTTTTTGTGCCTTGTTGCTTTGACTGTGGCTTTGTTGTGCATTTTGTTTACCAATTTTAGTGTGGCATTTGTTTGATTCTTTTTAAATAGGTGTCAACTTTTAAGGAGAAAAGCAGGGTAGAAATATTTTAAATAAATAAGTGTAGTTGTAGAAGGTGTAGCCATATTAGTTTGTGCAAGCATTACAGGTGAAAACCAAATAAAAATGAGAAGCAAAAAAAAAAAAAAGGAAAAAAACATGGTGGCACCTGAAAGACCACCGTTTACATTTCTTAATGTCAGCATTCATGGACTGGTCCACTTCATCAGCTCTTATGTCACACTAAAAATATAAAAGCTAGTCTTTCAGGTGCTACCACGTTTTCATCTCTCTTTTTTTTACTTCTTATTTGGTTTTCACCTTAAATAAATAAATAAAAATTCCATAGCTTTCCTACAGCAAGCTTCTATCTAAAATTTTATCCTTTCCTTAACAGAGAAGAGTGGGGTGGGTGAGGGAAGTCCAGGGAATCTCACCTGAACAGGTGTCGTTCTTCACCTCCCTCCTTTCCTTCTCTCCGCCCCTCTTCCGAGCAGGCTGTTTCTTAGCCTGTCCTGGGTTTCCTCCCGAGTTTACAACTTTCCTGAACGCTCAGCTTTCCTCTCACCTCCGCATCCAAATGGGATGTGACGCTGCTGCAGAGAAACAAAAGTCGACCTGCGCAGGACCAGAAAAGGAAGAGCCGCGGATTTTCTGACCGTTGAGGCGCGCACGTGCTCAACGGCTGAAGCCGAGCTTCTTTGCGCGCTTTCGTATCGCCTGCACCCCATTGGCTGCTTGCCTCTCGCGCCCGCCTCCCATTGGCTAATTAAGCCTCCGTTTGCTGCCCTATTCTCGCCCCGTGGGCGCGGGCCAGTATTTAGAGGCAAAGGTGCCGAAAATGAAAGTTGGTGGTCGGGATGGGTGGTTCCAACCAGTGTGTTTGCTCCTACTCTGTGTCTGGCCCTGCGGACAGAAGTATTAGAAGTGTAAATATGCACGTCGTTCTAAGTGTGCTTTTGGTTCGAATCCGCCCTGGTTAAGAACAGTCCAGTTATACCAAAAATGCATACCAAATTCTGCTTCAGCATTAATTTCTGAGATGGACTCTGGTGTTGGCAGCTTCATTTTTTCACTAGAAAACAGAGACTCTTCTCGCTCCCTGCTTGGTGGAGTACTGAAGATCTGAGCCATCCCTGCAAAATATTTAGTATTTTGCTAATGCTCACTGTATATACTGTACTTTTATATGCAGTTCAGAAAATGTAGCACAACACAGTCCAGTTTAGATGTGTTCCCAAAAGAAAGATAGGGAAAAAAATCCAAACCAAAATACTATAGAGCTTTAAAAAAAACTAGCAGTTTTATTTACGTTTTGGTGGGCTAACATCCACTTCCTCTGATCCATTTCTTTCCTTTGTATTTATTTATTTGGTTTATTGCCCATCTGGCTACCAAGGACAGCCTGGGTAGTTTACAACAAAATAAAAACAGTAACTGACAACATTAAATTATAATAAAACCAGAATAATATAAAAAAGATTCAAGCATGTACTAATAAATCTTATAACTTAGATTATAAGGAAAGCTGCCGCCTCTCTGGATAAGTATTAGTTGGTATTATGTCAACCTTCTCCTAAGCAGGCTTGCAGTCCATGGGTTGTGTGAACCTGCGTGAGATCACTCTGGCCTCTCTCCCATGTTTGAAAAGGAGTATGATTTTGAAAAGGAGTATTGCTTTTGAATTGTGGTGCTGGAGGGGACTCTACTATCAGAACACAATTCCCCGAAAGTTTCAGCTGGTAGCTCTTGCTTATGAAAGATTTCAGGGGCCAGCTGGGAGGGGTTGAAGAGAAAAGCCCATGCTTCACACAAACAAAAACCAAACTTTCTCCTCCACTTCTGAAGTTGCCCCCCCCCGGCCTGGTGATCCAAAGAGAAGCATGACAGCTCCCTGAGACTCCAGCCATGGCCCCTCGATAGGGGAGGCTCCACAAGAGGGTTGTTATGAGGGGCTCTTGCCAGATGGGACTTGTTATAAGCTTTGAGGGTTTTTCTCTGGTGACATACAGATTACTGTTATGCCAAACAGTACCTCCTGGCTGAAAAGGCACCCTGAAGCTTTTTGAGGGGAAAAGGTGCAGCTGCTTATCCAGCAGCTGGATGTCCTGTTACTGTTTTCTCCTCAGATTGCCTTCTTGTTGATCATTCCTGCCTGTTGTTGAGGAACATTTCCTCTCTATGGAAAGCTACGGAGAGGAACAGGGTTCAGCCTTCTTGAGAACAGGTGATCACCGTGGTCAAACTTACTCTAAGGCAGAGCAAGGCAGCGGGCTCAAACAGCAGAATTTGCCCAACAAATTATAAAAAATTTACTTTCAGCCTCGATTCTGGGATCTTTTTTAGTTGAAGGTCAGGGGAGAAAAATCCTTAAAATAATGGGCAACATTGTACTGTATTAGCCAGACCGAAGACAGATTTTGGGAGAAATCCTCTTTTAAAAACCAGTTCCTTTATGTCTACAAGCCTTTGCCCACTCATTGGACAGTAAATGACTTTTGAGACCAGAATGTGTTACTCAAAAGATCACAGATGGATGTATGGTCCTCTCTGTTCCTCCACTCCCTTGCATCTTTTTCATAGGCTGATGATTCAGTACTGAGTCTCTCTCACTGGAACAGAAACAGGGAAAGTGAAACTAGTTACGGTAACTTCCTGGGGAAGCTTGCATCATGAGCATTTAGCTGGAAAAGGTGGTTCTGTCACAAAGCCTGCAGTACTCCAAGGCAGAATCTGAATGAGAGCAAAAGAGTTCTGGAAGTATACTGGAATCCAAATTGACATGAGAAGATCCAGAAACGGTAAGCCTGAATGGTTATTGGATATATGGAGATACTGAGATTAAAAGAAACCCAAAAAGTGGAGAAAGGAGGGGGAAGTGGAGAGGCGCATGAGTACCGGTTGAGACTAAAAGCGAAGCAGCTGGCCTTTGTTCCCTTAATTACAAAAGGGGGAGGGAGATGATTTCTCAAAATAAATCTATAGAGAAATAGTATGCCAGTGCTGTAGTCTCTACAGCACTGGCCAGGAAAGATTTCAAAGTGGGGCAATTCTTTTATCTTGTTTACCTTCTCCCCACCTCCACCTCCATCTTCCCTTGTATGATAATGCCGGACTAAGCCGGGGAAGAAAGGGGAGAGGATTCAAGGTTAGATAGAACAGACAGACATCTCTGTGAATTGTTGGTGGAAAAGAGAGAAAGATTACTGATAGCCGAGAACTTGTGAACGATTTTACCCGGACCGTGGGAAGCGGAAGAACATCTAAAGCAATAACCTTGGAGGCTGGTGGAAAATTACCAGAGGGAAGGAGGAGGGAAGAAGCCACTGGACGGAAAGATATGTAAACACTGGACATAGAAAAAGACAAACAGTGACATCTACTGGACTTTTTAAAGGGAATGCAGAAGAAAGAAGAAAGCAGATGAAGAAGAGGGAAAGAAAGTCGGCTATGAATTTGCTTTCTGTCCTTTTCTTGGTGGGATATTGGGATGAGAGTAACCCCAGGGATACTCTCCAGGGTGTACCATCCAACTCCCATGTCAAGACAGCAGAAGAAGAGGCAAAGATCATTGAAAGTGGGTTAAAACAACTGGAAATCAGTACAGAAGCACTGGGGGGAGCACTAATTTGGCAGGAAAGGGGGAGGATAGCAAAGACGGGGAGAAGGAGGGGGTGGACAGTCTGAAAGAGGAAGAGAGAGAGGTGTGTTGGGCTGACGAGGAGATTACAGAGAAAAGAGAAGACTTAGTAAATTTGAGACACGAAGATCCCTGGACAGGGAGAATAGGTAGAGTTTTGAGTACCCAGAGAATATGCAGAGAAAGAATGGAAAAGACGAAGCTATAGAAAACCACCATATTGGGGCCAGACAGAGGAAAGGAAAAGGAAGAAAGAATATAAAGCTTGGGTAAGGAGGGAAGAACAAATCAAAGAACAGAGGAGATGTATGGCGCCAACTGGGAGATCCCGTGAGCTCAGTCCTTTCAGACCCCCACTGAGACAGAACAGGGGGAAGAAAGTCTAGGCACAGCAGGTAGGCTGGGTGTACCATCCACAACTGTAGCCCTGACAGACAATATATACCAGACACCTCAAGCACTGGACACCTAGAGTTAAGAGTTCAACTCCTCTTTTGTTGCAAGGAGAGTTACTTGGTTTGATGGAACGTAAGAAGTATAATTTGTATGATTAAGAGCTGGATGCTGCACAATCAACCAACTACTGTACGTTGGAAGAGGCAGTCACGTTGTTGGAAGCCTACACCTGAGCAGAGGAGAGAGAGAATCATTTCGTAAACCAGATGAGGGACAAAGCAAAATATCAAGAAAAGGTGGTGTTGCCAGCACAAGTCATGGTTAGGCCGAAGACAAGGACCTCGATGACTGGGGGGACTCCAAGATCAGCACTAATTACGCCAACGAGCTCAAGATTCATCAGACCCTACATCATTGTTGGGCTAAACTCAGAATTGCAATGCCCAGGATCCTCACCGATCACAAGAAAGGAAGGAAAGAAAATTTGCTATGGCTGTGGGCAAGAGGGACACATCAAGAGGGAATGCCCAGTAGAGGACTTTGCGTGGGCCTCAGCCCTCATAGCTGCAAGCAAGGTGGATGGTAAGGAACACCCTGGCTGGGAGGTGATGGCGCAGATATAAGGGCAGACAGTAAAAGCCCTTGTAGATACGGGGTGTAGTCAAACATTGATTAGAGACTATCCAGGCCTGAGGCGTGAAGGGCAAATGATGATACGGTGAATCCAGAGAGATGTAAAACCATGCCCATGGATAGAAACATAAGTGACTGTAAAAGGACAAAAACAAAGGCTATGAATAGGAGTGGTACCAAATTTAGTCCATGAAATGTTGTTAGGAAGGAGTAGTGACACCCCAGGAAGAAAAAGTTGATAAGGTGTTGTGATGATTGCTCCACGTCACTACTGTCACTCATAGTCTGTATCTAATTTGCATAAGCCTGTGGGAGAATTGGAAGGGCGGAGTCAACGAATATATAAAGGTTTGGCAGATAGATAAGATCAGAGATAAAGATAAGATATAGATAAGATCAGAGACAAAGATGAGATAAGATCAGAGAGATAGAGTCTGGAATGAGAGATAGATAAGAATTGAGAGTCAGAGAGTTAGAGAAGAGAAAGAAGGAACAGATAATAATAGGGATAAGCTGGTTAAAATAAATAGAGTAGGGGTGATTGGTTGTGTACAATGGCAAGATATATATGTTAATGATTGGTTGTGTACAATGAATATCTGAAGAACATCGGTGATTATGATTAAATGTAACACACTTCAATAAATACTGTAAGTTCTTTTGGCAGTTATCAGACAAGTGTTTGTCTAAAATCTTTTATATTGTGGATAAAGGAAATCCATTGGTGGCAGTGAGGGAAAAGAGAAGACTTAACCTTTTGTGGGGGAACAATATAAGTGCATCACAAGGGTGAAAGTCACAATTGGTGGTCAGCTGGTAAGAGGACATAGTGTGAACTCTTTGGTGAAGCAAGCAAGGGCCACGTGGTAAATGCCACAGGTGTCTCTCTGGTCACGTCCTCACACCAAAAAGGAGCTGCAGAGGTTCTTTGGATTGGCAGGGTATTACAAGCAATTCATCACTGGATTTTCAGAAATCGCAGCACCATTAACTGACTTGACCAGATAGAAATGTAGCAACCAAGTACGTTGGGGTGATTGCGAGGAAAGAGCCTTTTCTAACTTAAAGGATAAGTTATGTTCATACCCTGTACGTTACGCACCTGATTTTGAATTGCCCTTCCTCCTGCAGGCGGATGCGTCAGACAGAGGGCTAGGAGCAATGTTGGCCCAAGAAATTGATGGAGAGGAACATCCAATATTGTACCTAAGCAGGAAACTTACTCCCAGTATAAAGAGACGAAGCAGCAGACGACAAAAAACTTCCTGGGAAGATATGGCCGCCACTCGGGTCAGTTCCTTGCAGAACCTCAGCGAGGAAGCCCTTTGCTCCATCTGCCTGGAGTATTTCAAGGATCCCGTGATCATTATAGAGTGTGGCCACAATTTCTGCCGAGCCTGCCTGACCCAGTGCTGGGAGGAGACGGAGGGCAGAAAGGTTTCCTGCCCTCAATGCAGAGAAAAAGTCCAAAGGAATTTCATCCCCAATCGGCTGCTGGCAAACTTGGCGGAGAAACTCAGTCACCTGGAAACTCAGAGAGAAGGTGTCTGTGAAGAACATCAGGAGCCCTTGAAACTCTTCTGCAAGGATGACAAGACCCTCATCTGCCTTGTTTGTGACAGATCCAAAGAGCACCGAGACCATGAGGTGGTTCCTGTCAAGGAAGCTGCCCAGGAGTACCAGGTAGGAAATCCCTGTGGGTTTATGTGGTGAGAGAATATAGAGTTTGATATTATTTTGTTTTATTATTTATTTAATATAGACCTATACTGTGCCATCTAGTGGCAAACCACTACTCTGGGCGGTTTCCAACAATGAAAATAAACATACACATTAAAAAAACACCTATTCCCCAGCCAGCCCACAAAATATAATATACAGTACAAATATGTAAAGAAGATAACACTCCTAAGAACCCAAGATGGTGGCAACAGACAGAATGCAAACTACACGATATAATAAGCAGAAATAACATGAAATCATAAAGAGATTATGAAGGGACAATTTTAGGGAGATCCGAGGAGCTTCGGAATATGGAGGGTGAGTGTGCGCATGTATGTGAAGAGATTAAAATATTTAATGTGCTTGCGATCAAGTTCCTAAGACAACCAAACCTTTCCTTGGAACAAAGCCAGTGGTGGGATTCAGCCGGTTTGCACCGGTTCTACAGAACCGATAACTAATATGCTATCAGTCCTGGAGAACCGTTTGCTAGCCTGCTGAATCCCACCACTGGCCCCGCCCCCTCCCTCTGTGTCGCAGCTCCAGCCCTTGCAATGGGGAATCACTTCCAGCCAGAGCTGGAAGTCCCTCTGGCCGCCTTCCCGATGACTGCTTCCCCCCCCGCTGGAAGAGCTGGGGAGGGAAAAGCAGAAACACCCCCTCCCCGCCTCATTCGCCTTCGTCCACCCTCTCGCACCCCTCGCCTCGCCTTGCCTTGCCTAGCCTCCCATCCACCCAAATCTATGGGAGGCGCAGATGTGGCGCTGTGGTGGCGGGGGCCCCCGTTGGTCCCAGTAGGGGTGGCCCAGATAGACAGGTCAGTCGCCCCTTGCAGATCCCTCGTGCCTCTGAGATTCCCTCTGGCCTTGCTTCCTTAACTGCATGTCAGGCAAAGCAACTCTGCACAACAATCTCATGAGAACATTCCGTTGCTTTTAAACTCATCTTACACAGAACCTAACAGACTGCATCTTTGTATGACTACAAGTCCTAGTTTCCTCCTATTTCTTCACAAGGAGAATGAGAAAGGGGTTGCCCATGGAGAAGAAGATGCAGATACTGTATACTAGTTACAGTCTTAAAGGATAAGAAACAATGGGAAGAATCATTTGATTAGGCTTCTCAAGGTGCCAGGCAGGTTTCAGGTTATGCGCATAGGTTCTGGAAGAAAGAGGCACAACATGGCTGATTTCCTAATTGTGAGCATCCAAAACTGAGAGTTATTCAAATCACTCCTGAGACTTAAATAAAACACACAACTTACTAGTTAGTACCAAAGAGATTTTTGAATCTATTGGACTACAAATACCATAATTTTCCATTGTGGTTGTTCTACCTTACAAATTCATAGGTTCGGCTAGACCTACCTCTTCCCAAACTTCTTGCTCCAGATGAAAACTCCCAACTAGCACTAGGGAGGAACAGGAAGCGTGGGTGGCCTACCTAAACCAATCAAAGTCAAACTGGGTATAGTCTGATATATTCCAGTTTTGTTGTTGTTGTTTAGTCGTTAAGTCATGTCTGATTATTTGTGACCCCATGGACCAGAACACGCCAGGCCCTCCTGTCTTCCACTGCCTCCCGGAGATTGGTCAAATTCATGTTGGTCTCTTTGATGACACTGTCCAACCATCTCATCCTCTGTTGTCCCCTTATCCTCTTGCCTTCACAATTTCCTAACATCAGGGTCTTTTCCAGGGAGTCTTCTTGTGACAAACCCAGACCTACTGGGATATGCCACAGTTAACTAAGCTGCCACCAACCATTCCCTATAAGAAGTCACACAGACCAGGGATGGATTTTCAACAAATAAAAGAATAAGGTTTATTTAAAACAACACACAGGGAAAATAAAATGATCAGGTGAATAAGATATAGTAACGTGGCTTAGTCTCATTCATACATGCACACAGTTTGGTTCACACAGAACACTTAACTTGAAGCACAGACCCTGAACCTATCAGTTCTGGCTAACCATACAGACACCTGAACCTATCAGGTTGGTACTCTGACACACAGTAGTACCCTGTCTGACACACAGACCCCCACACCAGCTTCTTCTTCCCAGCTGCTGCTTCGTCTCC
>NW_018151965.1:91257-112601 GCF_900067755.1 Pogona vitticeps
ATGTTGAGCTTCAGACCATTTTTTGTGCTCTCCTCTTTCACCCTCATTACAAGGTTCCTTAATTCCTATTCACTTTCTGCCATCAGAGTGGTATCTGCATATTTAAGGTTGTTGATATTTCTTCCGGCAATTCTTTATACATAATCTAGTTGTCTATACTTCTTTTACTGTTCTTATTGCAGTATTTAATGGGTGAATTATTAAACTACCTTTTGGTTTATCTTTTGGTATAGTTACAATGGTCATTAGGACATAGAACCTGTTGTTAATTTATCTGAATCCCACCACTGAACAAAGCAGAGGTTATGACAGTGTGTTTGTGGATCATAGGAGATGCCTGTAGCCCAAGACAAGGATTTCAACAAGGCCAATAGAGCAATTTATCTCTCAGCTGCCATGGGATAAAGAAGACAAATGAGATTTGCTCTTCACCTCTGTGGGCAGTGAGCAGGCACAGCCAGGAAGAGGCAGGCTAGTCGTGGGGGTCTACTGTGTGTGTGTGTGTGTCACTGAACCAAGCCCGAATTTCCCTTTTCTCTGCAGGATCTGATCACCGGTCGCTTGGAGCATCTGGAAGATAAGAGGGGGGAAGTCACAAAATGTAAAGAAGAAACCGAAGAGGAAAGTCAAGCCTTGCTTGTGAGTATAAGGGTTACTACGGGGCGGGGGGGGGAATTCTTAAATCTCTGTGTGGAAAATGTGATGTAAAAGCAAGAAGAGATGAAGGCTGCAATGATCCTGAACCTCTGGAAATTGGAATAGCCGGGTATGTTATTGAGAAAGTGCCCCAAAGACATTCAGAGGGTGGTCTTTTCAGATCAAGGTGAGCACCTTCTACAGCAGGGGTGGGCAATTAATTTCTATAGGGGGGGCACATGAAAAATCTGAACTGTGTTTGGGGGCCGAAACAACTTTACTTAAAAATAAAATGAAACAGTGATGTTAATGACCCCATCACCTCCTGGCAAACAGAAGGGGAAGATATGGACGCAGTGACAGAGTTTACTTTCTTGGGCTGAATGTTCACTGCAGATGGTGACAGCAGCCACGAAATTAAAAGATGCCTGCTTCTTGAGAGGAAAGCAATGACAAACCTAGACAGCATCTTAAAAAGCAGAGGCATCACCTTGCCGACAAAGGTCTGCATAGTCAAAGCTATGGTTTTTCCAGTAGCGATGTATGGAAGTGAAAGCTGGACCATAAAGAAGGCTGACCACTGAAGAATTGATGCTTTTGAATTGTGGTGCTGGAGGAGGCTCTTGAGAGTCCCCTGGACTCGAAAAGGAGAACAAACCTATCCGTTCTAAAGGAAATCAGCCCTGAGTGCTCACTGGAAGGACAAATCCTGAAGCTGAGGCTTCAATACTTTGGCCATCCCATGAGAAGAGAAGACTCCCTGGAAAAGACCCTGATGCTGGGAAAGTGTGAAGGCAAGAGGAGAAGGGGATGACAGAGGGCGAGATGGTTGGATAGTGTCACCGAAGCAACCAACATGAATTTGATCCAACTCTGGGAGGCAGTGGAAGACAGGAGGGCCTGGCGTGCTCTGGTCCATGGGGGTCACGAAGAGTCGGACACGACTTAACGACTAAACAACTAAACTGATAGTGATTGTTTTAGCCATTTGTAGAGGCATAAATTTTAATGGATTTATAATCTTGTTTTTTTTTCTGTAGTTTACTTACTTACTTATTTTGATTTTTTTACCACCCATCTGGCTACCAAGGCCATTCTGGGCAGTTTGCAAATTCCACAACATTATAAACAACAATAGAAAAAATATCAAATGTCCACTTAAAACAAAAATAGGAAAACAAGTAAAATAATTAAAGTTATAAAAGTTTATGGTGGACTCTGTTTTTTTACAGCTCTTGTGGGTTATTGTTGTGACTTGCTTTGGACACTCCTTACAGGAAAGGGGAAAAGGGGATTATATGTTAACCATATTAAAGTTTATGATGCTGCCTAGGCAGTTTGTGGAAGGGGGGCCACCCTCAAACCTAGTGCCTTGCCCCCAGAGACCATGGTGTGAAGGCAGGAGGAGAAGGGGATGACAGAGGACGAGATGGTTGGACTGTGTCATCGAAGTTACCAACATGCATTTAACACAACTCCGGGAGGCAGTGGAAGATAGGAGGTCCTGGCGTGCTCTGGTCCATGGGGTCACGAAGAGTTGGACATGACTTAACGACTAAACAACAACAAGAGGCCATATACTGCCCACAGGCTGACGTTTGACCACCTCATTTTAGATCATAAAATCATTAGAACTGGAAGGGATCCTGGGGATCATCGAGTCAAACCCCAAAGCCAACAAAGGAAATTTGCCGCAGAAGCATCAATGAATGATAAACTTCTGTTTAAAAACCTCTGACAAAGGAGGGTACACCCCCTCTGAGGGGTGATTTTATATGTTTCCATATCAAATTTGCAAGTTTAAAATTCTTATGTAGTGGCGTGGGCAGTTGTACCACCAGATAATTTCGGCCTACAAATGCCAACAGCCTCATCCTGTATGTTTAGTAGTGAGGGATTATGGATTTTGTTTTTATTTATTTTATTGAATTTCTACCCTTTCCAACTTATGGAAGTTGCAGCACAGAAATAGCCAGAGGTCTGCAGGTACCAACCCCATCACTAGCGTTTAGATACTGTTGAAAGAATCTGACTGTGAATTCATGATGCACAGATGCTGTGAAGACTTAACTATCTCCTCTAACCTTCTCTTTCTTCTCTTTCTGCCTGCTTCCTGCAGCAACAAACAAAAGCAGAGAGGGAAGAGATGAATGCAGTCTTGAGAAATTTACAACAGTTTTTGGGAAAACACGAGAAGCTTCTCGGGGCCCAGTTGGAAGAGGTGGAAAAGGAGATTGCGAGGAAAAGGGACAAACACCTGGCCAAACTCTCCGAGAAGCTCTCCTCTCTTGAAGATCTTATCCAGGAGATGGAGGAGAAGGGCCAGCAGCCCCCCAATGAACTCCTGCAGGTGAGACTGGCAGAAACACAGCAGGCTGCTCTTTTGGGGGGGGGAACTAGATCCAAAACTGCTGTGTGCCTCAACCTCCAAAGGAATGAAAGGGCTTAGTTTGAGGGACTGGGACCCCCCACTTGAGGACATCCAGGAGCATCAAGATGAGCAGGATGGTGTACAGTATTGACCTCAGTGCAGATAAGAAATTTCTGTGCAATATTGACAAAAACATCATCTTGCAGTTTCTTCATCTCTGAATGCTTTGTGTCCGGCTTGAGTGCTGTTCCTGCCTGCCATCTTTCCAGAAACATTTGGTTGGCCACTTTGGGGAACAGCCCACTGGACTAGAGGATGGTTGTTTTTTTTTTAAAGGAAGCCTTTTTTCCCCCATAGTTTGTGGGCTGGAGCCATTGCTGCCAATGCCATCCCCCTTATTATAAAAGGTTTTGGCACTGTCTGATTTTTTTTTTCCTGTAAGAGCCCGACTATACACTGAACACAGATTAAGACAGAGGGAAGGAAAAAGCCCCCTCTAGCTCCCTGAAGTCTCGCAACAGACCTCCCTTGCCCTTCAGCTCCTTTTCCCTTGTGAGGGATCAAGGCCAAGGTCTCTCTGAGCCTCCCTGTGGGAATTTATTTCTTCTCCTGAGTGCCTGAATGGGGGTGGGCTTAGGGTAGAATAAGGAGGACCAGGCATGGGGAATATCACTGAGCTCCGTTTTCTTCTTCTCTTCCTCCTTCTAGGACGTTAGAAGCCTCTCGGAGAAGTAAGTGCATCCCACTCATTGCCATTAGCATCACATCATATTGGAAAGGGTCTGCCTATAAGAGATCATGACTCCCTGCTCTCCAGGGGAGAGAGAAAAAAGAAGGATATGACATGAGCACCCTGTTCGCTGTGTCTGAGCACGGCCTTCCCTCTTCTTCAGAGCACAAAGCTGAAGGTGACTCTTCTGCTCTCTTTCTTCTTCCAATCTGTTCTGTTATAACTGTTTTTTTTAAAAAAACATAACAGTGGGATATGATGAGGCTGCTTATCAATATATTAGCACATGATTGTTTTTAATACATTTACTAAACACTAAATGTCTGAAATAAACCAACAAATAAACAAATGTTCCTAATAGAAATGGAGGACACTGGTCTGTAGTGTCACCCAAAATTGGAAGTGACTTGACAGAACATAACAAAACAACAAAGATCTCACAAAATAAGTTGTTTAGGCATAGTAATCCATGCAGTGATAATAAAACAAAAACTATTAATAAAAAGTTCATGGCAGCACAGAGAGCTTAGAGCAGGCATAAGCATCATGTGGTGGCAGAATGCATAATAAAATGTATCACTTATTTAAAAAGGTTCAAACACTTCTGTACAAGATGAAAACCTTTGGGAGCAGGAGTTCTAGGTGTGTCATGTTCACAGCCATGTTTCATAACCTTCCATTTCTGTATAACAAATATGTCATCTCCAGGGCCAAAGTAGAGGTTATGAGGAAGTTTGCTTTCTCCTGCAACACAAGTACTCTTTCTCCACCCCAGACATCTCTAGGAACCTCTAGAAAAAGAAACTTCTTATTTTAAAGGGTCCAAACTCTTCTGTACAAGGAGAGCCTGGCCAGGTGCTCGTCCCTTTTCCACCGCAGCCATCTCTAGGAACCTCTAGAAAAAGAAACTGGGAGGGGTGTTCTGAGTGCAGAACAAGAATTCATGCCACAAAGGCAGCAGAGATGAAGGAATAGGGTCAGAGAAGCACGGAGCATCCTGGTGTTACATGACTGATAACCATTCAGTGGTTGAAATCCGCTTTGCTTCGCTGTACCTGTGGAAAGCTGATGATGTCATCAGCAGAGGGCGATTTCTGGTAATTGAAAACTTCCTCCTTGTGTTCCTCAGCTTGCCTAGTTCTTTAGTATCTTTGCTTAGCTGTACCTGTGGAAGGCTGATCAGCAGAGGACGATTTCTGGTAATTGAAAACTTCCTCCTTGTGTTCCTCAGCTTGCCCAGTTCTTGAGTAATCCATCCCTTTCATCACACAGAAGCTATGGGATCTGTAGGTCGAGAGGAGGAAGTCTTTAATTACCAAACACCACCTGCTGCTGGTAACATTATTTGGCAGGAACAGTTTTCAGCAATTAAAGAATTGCTCCACCCGTTCCGCTGCTCCTACCGTATTTCCCCGAAAAAAAGACAGGGTCTTATATGGGATCTGTAAGAGGAGGAAGTCTTTAATTACCAAACACCTCCTGCTGCTGGTAACGTTATTTGGCAGGAACAGTTTTTGAGCCATTAAAGAATTGCTCCTCCTGTTCCACTGCTCCTACGGTATAGTTTTCCTGATGTAGGAAAAGGAATCGAAAAAGCCACAGGAGAGAAAGCCATCCCCTCCTGCTGCTGGTAACGTTATTTGGCAGGAACAGTTTTTGAGCCATTAAAGAATTGCTCCTCCTGTTCCACTGCTCCTACGGTATAGTTTTCCTGATGTAGGAAAAGGAATCGAAAAAGCCACAGGAGAGAAAGCCATCCCCTGTTGACACTGTCACTACTGAGTCTTTCTCACAGAATTTGACCTGTGTTTTAGTCTGCTTCCTACAATGAAAAGGAATAAAAAAAGCCACAGGAGAGAAAGCCATCCCCTGTTGACACTGTCACTACTGAGTCTTTCTCACAGAATTTGACCTGTGTTTTAGTCTGCTACTTTAAGCACAACACCAAGCTGGCTCTCAATTCATGGAGTTCCTGTTATTTCGAACCTCTGGCCCCTGCCTTTGGTCCAGAATTGGACCTCCTGTGTTTTAGTCCGGTACTTTAAGCACAACACCAAGCTGGCTCTCAACTGATGGAGTTCCTGTTATTTCGAACCTCCGGCCCCTGCCTTTGGTTATGAGCCACAGTGAGGATTCTTTGTCTTTTGGAGGTTTGATCTGAGGACAGTCGGGGGACAAATTCTTGCCCCTGACTTCTCAACTGTACCTGAGCCTCCCCCAAAAGAGCTATTTCCAGCTGTTTTTTTAAAGTAAATAGGAAGTGCCTAGATGAGGACGTCCAGTTCTGATTTTCTCCATTTCTTAGTCTGACAGTGCCTGACAGTGAAAACTACAGAAATAGGCTACTCTATTTTAAATCTAAGAGACCTTGAGGTGGCCTTAGGGGCTGCAAAAAGTCCCCAAAGGGACACCTACGGCCTGAGGACCCCATGAGGCCTATGCCTGCCCTAGGTTTTCTGCAGTCTCCTTTATCCGCTCAGTCCAGTGGTTTTCAAACTTTTCCAATTCCTGCCTCCATTGAGTGGCGGCAGCAGCGGCAGAGTAGGAGGAGCTGTGAGGGGTAAGGAGCAGAGCAGGCATTGGAGTTGGAGAAGCAGCAGCAACTCTTGTTTAGCAAAGAGAGGAGACGCCACCGTGCTGCTAGCTGGGTTTGGTGGTGCCCTGTGGGAGGATTGCCATGGCGCACACTTTGGGAATCCCTACGATGGAGTTGGAAACACAAAAGCTTGTTTAGCAAAGAAACAGAGGAGACTCCACCGTGCTGCTAGCTGGGCTTGGTGGTGCCCTGTGGGAGGATTGCCATGGCGCACACTTTGGGAATCCCTACGCTCAGTCCCTTTGCGTTCCATCGCTAAGAAATCCTGGCTTGAAATGGGTGGGTGGTAAAGTAACCCTTTTCCTCTCTCTCCATCAGCTGTGAGCAGGAGGAGACATTTCGTGATCTTGTGGCTTTCCCCCTTGAGCTGAAGTCAAAGATCTGGGGTGTCTTTGACAGAAATGCCTTTCTAGCTGACCTGGAGAAGCACTTCCGAGGTAAGACAGAGACCAGGGTGATGGCTGGTCTTAAAGGGAACAAGAAAAAGTGTGTTTTTTATTTCATTATCACCACAAACTAAAGCCAAGCCAGCATTAGTAGGGCAACCCTTTTTTCCCTCCATGGACCTGGCCTGGAGTTATTCTCAGGTACTGTGGGTTGTGGCAGTCAAGCCAGCAAACTTTCTTAGTAGGGCAACCCTTTTTTCCCGTCCATGGACCTGGCCCGGAGTTATTCTCAGGTACTGTGGGTTGTGGTGGTGGGAGTTATGTTGATATCCATGAAAAAGACAACTGACACAGTGGGTGGATGCAAGAGAGGTGGTTCCTCCGGCATGTATCAGTTTGCATCCTTTGAATCAGTTTTTCCTCTTCTTAAGCTCATGATGTTAACCACCGATGTAGACTGATTCTTTTCAACTTTAAATATTGTCTTTCATCGTTGTAACCCGCCTTAGGTCCTTTTCAAGGAGAAAGACGGGGTAAAATATTTTAAATAAATCAAATAAACAAGTTTGAGAAATTATTTCAGGAGGTTTTTAGAATCTTCTTCAGTTTTCAACACTTCAGATAATTTAGTATTATACACATCTATGTCGACAAATTCATTGCTCACTTTGGGGAATGGATTATATAGCAGCTGCTCAGTAGATATCATTTAGGGTCTCCAACACTTATCTCCATTCTGAGAACTATCAATGCATTATTTTCCTATCTTTTCTTTAAAATATTAAGATACCACAGAATGGCCCATCTTTTGAATTTTTTTTTATTTTAGTCTTTCCAGTGCTTTGTGGCTTCCAAACAAACCCCTTTTATCAGACTTCCTCCATAGCTAGCAAATGGGTACAGAGGAATTCATTCACGAAAGTTAAAGAAACAAGTCAACTTAAAAAATCAGGAGTCACTATAAAGAGTAAACTACAAGGAGACACTGACATTTTGGAGCAGTGGTTCCCAAACTTTGGTCCCAAAATGTTTACGAACTACAACTCCAAGAAATCCTGGGCAGAACAGCTGTGTTGGCTGTAAAGGCTTCTAGGAGTTTAGTCTAAGAACATCTGGTTATCAAAGGATGGAAACCACTGTTTTAGAGCAAATGCACACAAAACATGAAGGGTCTAAAACAGTTCACTTAAAAAGAAATACAGTGAACTCAAAATGGTTCTATGTAGCAGAATAGCAAAGGATATTCAGTATCCTGATCAAGAACATTATGGATATGTTAACAAAATTCCTATACTTCTGGTGAACTCCATTAAAAAGAAAGGGATGAAAAGGATAGTTAAATTTATAAAGGATCCAAAAAGCTGCAAGATGTTCAATCTTCATAAAAAGAATAAAATCTAAGAGTCTTTTAAAAAACAATCTGCTCTTCAGATTCCCCTAAACACAGAGTTCTTTTAGTCAGTTGATTTCACTTAATGAATTACATGAGTCTTAATACTCTATGATTCATCACTTTTTAGGAAGGCTTTATAAGGCATTTGAAAATCAACTGCCACCCTTACTTTTGTGGCTGTATAAATCCATCACTAAACGACTCCAAGTCTCAGCCTATGGCTAGAGTAATTAATTTGTCATATACCATCAAATCACATCTGAGCTAAGGCAACCCCACAAATGAAAGATGGTAAAGATGCTTTCTCACTAACAGCCCTGGTCAGCCGTTGAAAAATCAAGGCTGTGACATCCTTTATGGAATCCATCCTTCTATCTATTATATTTGGGAATGCAGTAGTTCGGATAATCTCAGGCTTGGTCTTTAGTGATACATCCTTACATTTGATGTTCCAAATCTCAGTCTCCTGATTTCTTGGCAATTGAGGTCTAGGAAATCTTTTAACTATTTCTATTTCTTCACTGTCAGTGTTTAAATCTATACTGTTCTTCTTTAGTAATGATTTTGGCATTCAACTTAAATCCTGCTTTTGCACTTTCTTCTTTAACCTTCCCCAGTAGTTTTTTCAAGTGATTGCTGGTTTCTGCCAGTAATATGGTGTCATTTGCATATCTTAAATTATACATGTTTCTTCCACAGATTTTCACTTCTTTCATATGAATCTAGTCCAGTTTTTCATATGCTATGTTCTACACTGAACAGACAGAGAGATAAAATACACTCTTGTGTGAAACCTGTGGTTACGGGAAACCATTCTGTTTCTCCATATTCTGTTCTAACAGGAGCTTCTTGTCCACTATAGAGGTTACATATCAGGACAACCAAGTGCTGAGGCATAGCTATTTCTTTTAAAACAGTCCACAGCTTCTAATCCACGCAAGCAAAGACTTTGCTGTAGTCTGTAAAGCATAGACATAAACTTTTCTGAAATTCTTTGGTACATTCCAGTAGCATCTGTATATGTGTAATATGATACTTAGGACTTCTTCCTTTTGAGAATCCAGCTTCATCCTTTTAAAGCTCTGGTAAAACCATCACCAAAGTGAGAAGTGAGTCTAGTATCCCAATTATACAATGTTATCATATTAGCATCATATAATATTAAAATGGGTAAAAATTACTTGGAAGCCACCATTAATAATGACTTCTGCCCTCCTGGGTATGCTAATGGGATAATCCCATGTCACTGTAGAGCATGTTTGGCTCCTGGATCTTCTGGGCAGCTACATGTAACAGATCAGAAAGGACAATAGCTAGAACAGTTGTAGGTTTTTCAGACTATTTGGCCGTGTTCAGAAGGTTTTTCTTCCTAATGTTTCACCAGTCTCTGTGGCTGGCATCTTCTGAGGACAGGAGCTAGAACTCTGTCTGTGTTCAGGTATAGTGTATGGGATTGTTGAGTATTTATAGCTGTGGGATCAGGGCTACAAATGATGCCACAGTTACAAGTACTCAACAATCCCACACACTATACCACAACAGAGTTCTAACTCCTGTCCTCTGAAGTTGCTGGCCACAGAGACTGGCAAAACATTAGGAAGAAATACCTCCAGAACATGGCCAAATAATCTGAAAAACCTACAACAACCATCAACCCAGCTGTGAAAGCCTTCAAGAAAACAATAGCTGGCATGTGTGTGGCTCAAATCCTGATCTGAATGTGACCAAAGATGGGGAAGAGTACCTCTATGTGCCTACTGGGAAGCAGTCTTAGCCATGAGTGAAAACCATTCCCTCCTACTGTTGTTTCTTCTTGTCACTGCACAGTAGAGTGCATTGAGCACATAGCATCTGTGACCACCTCTACCCAGTGAATCACCACTAAACTGCCCTTATTTTCAAAATGCTTGCCTTTAGCCCAAAATATAGGAGCCAAAGCGGTCTTAAACTTGAAACACAAAATATTATCTTCATTGGAAGATAACAACTGACATCCCTCTCTCTCATAGAAAGTAATTTTTCCTCTAGTTATAGTCTACTCATAAACATGTCTTCCCTTCTCTCGATGCAAGTTGTTGTTGTCGTTTATTCATTAAGTCATGTCTGACTCTTCGTGACCCTATGGATCAGAGCACGCCAGGCCCTCCTGTCTTCCACTGCCTCCCGGAGTTGTGTCAAATTCATGTTGGTAGCTTCAATGACACTGTCCAACTGTCTCGTCCTCTGTCGTCCCCTTCTCCTCTTGCCTTCACACTTTCCCAACAACAGGGGCTTTTCCAGGGAGTCTTCTCTTCTCATGAGATGGCCAAAGTATTGGAGCCTCAGCTTCAGGATCTGTCCTTCCAGTGAGCACTCAGGCTTGATTTCCTTCAGAATGGATAGGTTTGATCTCCATGCAGTCCAGGAGACTCTCCAAGAGCCTCCTCCAGCACCACAATTGAAAAGCATCAATTTTTCAGCAGTCAGCCTTCTTTATGGTCCTGCTTTCACTTCCATCCAGCTCTCACTCCCTTTTTCCTTCTCTCCCTCTTCTTGTTCTTCTTTTATACCTTCCAGGCTCTTCTTGATTGGCTCACCACTTGCTTGCTTTCAGCCAATCAGCTTATTTCTGTTGTTATCAGTGAGGGTTCCGTCACAGCATCTTTCTGAAAAATTAGGATGCTAAAGCATTGGAGGCTTGCTGTGGTATCCTCAGGTACCTTGAGAATAGTGTTATTGAGATCTGTAGGGAATTAGTACAGCCTGAGAATCTTGACAAGGAGATTGAAGGAATTCCCTCAAAATTTAACTTCTTGCCTCCCTTTTCTCACACAGCATATGATGATGGAGATTGGCTGGGAGGCTCCTGAGAACAGTTAACCCTTGTGTTGGGTAGGCCATCAGGAAGAGAGTTTTACCTCCAGAGGACTTGCTGAGTGTCAGTTAACTCCTCTGTGGGCAAATCAAATGAGTATTAGATGTGGATTTGGAGGATAATACCAATGCTTAACATCTCCCTCAGGAAAATTGGTGGGAGGCTTTATTCTAGCTCAAATTGTTACACATATATAGATTCAAGTCCTTCCCTGAGGAAGACTCAGGGTTGAATGAAAGAAAAGTACTGCCTCATCAAAACTCTGATATTCATTCAGGGTATTAACCAGTATATATATATTGTTTCTATTTAATCCTTGATTAGAAATGTGTGCCGTGTTACTGCGTTTCCCCGAAAATAAGATAGGGTCTTATATCACTTTTTGCTCCAAAAAACACATTAGGGCTTATTTTCAGGAGATGCTTAACTTTTTTCATATACAACAATCTACATTTACTCAAATAAAGCCATGTCATCTTCTTCTGGTTGCTGCACAATGGTGGAGGGCAGGGTGTCACTTAACTGGGGCTTATTTGGGGGGGGGTAGGGCTTATATTATGAGCATCCTGGAAAATCATACTAGGGCTTATTTTCAGGTTAGGTCTTATTTTCACAGAAACAGGGTATAAACTGATATTTCTGTGTACAGCAGGCTCTGCTGCTTAATCTTTATATCTTTTTGCCTTCACAGATATTAGCTTATCTGGACCCCAACTTCATAAAGGTAAATTTCTGCTGCCTCACCTTATGAAGGGAAGGGATGGTTGCATCTTGTTTTGAGGTTCTTTGCATGAACAAGAGGCTGAATCCAACCACTAGTCCCATCTGGGGCAGGCAGTCCTATCAACTTGAATCAACTTGACTGGTGAATGGCAAGTCAACACTTACATATCTCCCATGGATTCAGTTGGTCTATTCTAGTTGGGTCTAGGACTTGGATCCAGGCCCTTGTTCGTACGGTGGACCCTTGACTTACAGACGGCTTGACTTACAGACTTTTTGAGTTACAGACTTCTCTGGCTGCAAAATTTAGATTTGACTTGCAGACTGAGATTTGACTTACAGACCAGAAAAAAACCAAAATGGAACAACAACGGCCTGTTACAGGATTAATCGGTTTTCATTGCACTGTAGCTCAATGGAGACTTGACTTACAGACTTTTTGACCTGCAGCCACCGTTCCAATACGGATTAATTCTGTAAGTCAAGGGTCCATTGTACTGCCTGGACTGTATTTTCCCTGCCTTCCATGAACCTTTCTTGACCTAAGAAAAAAAAGAAACAAAATATCCCCCTCTAGTGGTTGAAGAAGGAATAGCAGCTTCCCATTAATTTCTATGGACGGAAAAGAGCAGATACGGATCAAATGGTTTTCAATGCATTCCTATGGGAAATGCAGATTTGACTTGAGAACTTTTTGACTTGAGAACCGCCTTCCAATACGGATTAAGTTCTCAAGTCAAGACCCCACTGTACAAATAGACTGAACATAGGAGACTCCTTTGTTATAAGCTTCTCCCGAAAAGAATTGCCCTTTGCTAGCCAACAGTCAAGATCAAATCAGCCACTGGGAGAGTTTCTAGTCCTTATGACTGGGTATTTCAGCCTAGCTCCAGGAAAGAACAACTAGAAGCACATTGGATTTATTTCCCAAGGCATAGAAATGCTGGATAATATTTTTTTAAAGCTCCAATGCCCCTTAAAATAGGCAGTCATGTTTAAACATACAGGCATTTACCAGGGTAAGTGTTTAGGATAAAATTCCTTCTAAAACAATGCGGCAAAGTGTCCACATATAAAACAGAGTTTTGCACCAGGAATGCATACCTTTTTGTTAAAAAGGAAAAAGAAAAAAACCTAAACCAATGAGTAAGAAAAAAGTGATAGTTTTCAGAAAGGGCAAAATCATTCATGTTTTATTGATACTTAGTTACTACTTAGGAGGAACAGGAACATGCATGTTAGGCCTTCTCCCCACCCACCCCTTTCACAGTGTGAAGGTCTCCAGAAGGGCTTATGAGCAAATGCAGCTTCACTTACAGGACTTTTATGATCAGTGTAACTTTATCAAAGCTCCTGATTTCACCAACACGGTAAGCACATGAAGTCCTTCACAATGAACACATTCATTCCTTCATGCACAACCCCTCCTCCCTCAGCAGGGCCAGAAATGTCTTGGCAGGTCGAGGGTTCTGATACTTGCACTTCTGTCAATAAATGTTATCAAATCTCCGTTAATTTATTATGGTGCTGTGTGAAAATTGCCTTGTCCGGCATATGCGGATTGCAGAGGGGAACAGCTGGGAGAGGATGGCGTACATTTGTATTAGAAGATGGCCAAGGAAATAAACCATAGATGTTAAACTGTTACTCAAGAACAGGCTACTAAAATACAAAACCTCAAAGACCAATTAATATCCCATTTTGTTGCCTATACAACTGAGGTCATTTACACATCAAATATCATGCTGGACAATAATACTTCCTTCTTAGAGCCTTTGACATGGGAGTTCCACTGGCTTATAGAAAGCCCCTTGCCCCCCAATCACAGCTCACCCATAGCAGGCCACACAAGAGGGATGGGAAAATGGAGGGCAGTTCTATCCATGCATTGACTCTCGCAAGATCTAAAGGCAGCTCAGGCAAAAATCAATCTTTTACCTTCAATGAAGCCACGGGTTTTCTTTTTCCTTGTTTGTTTTTATTATACAGGATGTTTTTTCTTATACTTGTTGAAAGAGAATTAAAAGGGCTACTTATACAAAACTGCTGCGGTGTGTGAATGATACAGTCACACCACAGTGGTTCTCCCACTTCATCCTCTTCTGCTTCTTGTCTCCAGCAGCAAATGTTACTCTGGATCCAGAAACAGCATTCTTCTGCCTCGACGTGTCTGGAGATTGCAAACATGTGAACTATCGAAAGTACCGATATTTGACCGACAACCCTGAGAGGTTCGATGACTGTTATTACGTGCTAGGACGTGAGGGATTCACCGCAGGGAGACACTACTGGGAAGTCACTATGGAAGGTGAGGGAACTTGGGCTGTGGGGGTGGCCAGGAAATCCGTACGGAGGAAAGGCGATGTGGAATGTAGAACTGAGGAAGGGATCTGGGCTTTTGAGAAACGTGGTAATGGCTACAGAGCCTCCAACCTTCCTAACAAATCTTTTCTTCCCTTGAGTGGGAAGCTGAGGAGGATCCGGGTGTCCCTGAACTACGACGAGGGACGGGTATCCTTTCATGATCTGGATAAAGGATCCCATCTCTACACCTTCTCTGGAGCCTCTTTCTCTGGGGAGACCCTTCTCCCCTTCTTTGAAGTAGACGACTCCCTCACAATCTCATCTTAGGGCGGGCAAGCCAAGCTCACATGGAAACCAACCATGACATGGTTGAGCAGGTTGCCTTGCCCTTTTAAAAATCCCTCCCCCCCAATAGACTTCTGGCCACAATCCTCCTCTAGAAAACTAAGCTAAACCAAGATGGGGGGCTGCTCTCTCCCCCCTCCCACTTTCCTACAGTCCTTTCCTCCTTTTGCCAATTTTTAAAGAGACGGTAGCCCTTTACTTGCGTGTCAGAAATCTCCTTTCTCCATGCTGCATCCATGGCTCTTGTTCTTAGTTTCAGGTTTATATATTCGTAGAAGCATAGAATAGTGAAGTTGGAAGGGGCCTATAAGGTCATAATGTCCAACCTCCTTCTCGATGTAGGGATCCAAATCAGAGGATATCTAGAGGTAGTTGTCTAAGTTTCTTTAGAATGGTTCCAGTGTTAGCACACTCATCACCTCTTGAGGTCATTGGTTCCACTGGCTTACAGCTCTAACGGTTAGGAAGTTTCTCCTGACATTCAAGCGAAATCTGGCTTGCTTTCTCACAATGCCAGAAAATGTGAGTGCTCGCTGTTAAGATAAACTCTTCCCAAAACAGGGGAAAAAAAACTCTCTTTCTCTTAAGAGTCCCTATCCCAAACATGAGGAAACCATTATGACTTCCTGGAGGATGTACATTTTAGGTCAAATATCTGTGCTCAATAAAGGTGATTAGTGTATTTCCCTCACACATAAAGACATACTGTGTGTTGTACCATTAATGTCTGCTGATGTGGGTCTTATATGGGTTTGCCTTGACTCAGAACAACAGAATGCTATTCCAGGGATAGAAACATTCCTTCCGATATACAAATATTTGCTCAACTTGTGTGTAATTAGCATTTATGCATATGCAGGTCCTAATTTTTATACACAGTCCAGCTTCCTTGTATAATAAATTTCCGTGAATATGCTCGTTGTGGAATAAAACACTCATAAACCAGAGGTTTATTCTTGTTGAAAATGGACGAAATGTAGAGTTCTCAAGTTAGACAATCTGATGCTTGAACAGTTCCCAAGAGCCCTACAGATGTTTATAGATCTCTGGGGAAAGATCAGAAGCCTGTGTTCATCGCAGCTACCATTTGTTCCATTTAAGGTTAATTCCAGAATGAAATCAGGCAATCCTTTCCAATCATATAAAAACTGATTTTGGTATCAAGGTATCAGTCTTTTCATTGTTGTAGTACCATGTTTCCTCGAAAATAAGAGTCTTATATTAATTTTTGTTCCAAAACTCGCATTATGGCTTACCTTAAGGGGATGTGTTTTTTTTCATTTACAACAATCTACATTTATTCAAATACAGTCGTGTCATCTTCTGGTTGTTGCATGATGAGTCCCTGGTGGAGGGCGGGGTTTCATTTAACTGGGGCTTATTTTTGGGGTAAGGCTTATATTACGAGCATCCTGAAAAATTATACTAGGGCTTATTTTCAGGTTATGTCTTATTTTCAGGAAAACAGGGTTACTATGGACAATATCAGCTTGTCTAATTCTGCAAAGTTTATCTACATTACTTCTCCTTTGTATGTGCACAAAATACTGTACTTTCCAGCTGTTGAAAATAAATCTGCTTTAACTCTTGCTTGACTGATTCTTCTGTTCACACTGATAAACATTTTCTCCCATGAGAAGGGTCCAGACAGGTCTTTGGGTCACCCTAATTTGTCTCCCTTTTGATTAATGACACTCCCTGCCCCACATTTTCTCACTCCCATCATCAAGCAGGCCATGGCAATTTTCCTTTTTTGTGAAATAAAGTAAGTAACATCGTGAAACAACAATGCAACTACCTAACTACTCTTCTTTTCAGGTTCTTTGTATGTGCAAGAGGCGAAATCTAGTTTCTAGTCCCATCTAGAGTAGACCTATTGAATCAATTGGTAAAAGGCCAATTAACACTTTTATAAATCTCATTCGTGTGTTCATTTATTTGTTCATTTGCTTGTTCCTTCCTTCGCTCGCTCTATTTATAGGCCATGTTTCTCCTAATAAGAGGACTCAAGGTGGCTTCTAATATTTAAAAAGTAAAATTACAAACAAATAAGTTATACAGTGGTGCCCCACATAGCAAGGTTAATCCTTTCCGGATTAACCTTCGCTATGGGGAAACATCGCTAAACGGAACGGGGAAACCCATACCAAATGGGCACAAATCTCACCATTCAGTGATGTTCCTCCATAGCGGCAGCCATTTTCACGCCCTCGGTAAGGGTAGTCCGGCGGCCATTTTGGAACCGCCGAACAGCTGATCCTCCGACGTCGCAATGCGAAGGTCGGTAAGCGAAGTTTTGCTCATTGCGACCGTTGGTAAGCCTTCGCATTAGTGATCCTGAAAAACGGATCGTTATACGGTGTGCTCATTAAGCGAGGCACCACTGTATATTTAAAAAAAACAATTGAACTATGCAGTAATTCAAATACAATTAAACAATTAAAAGCAGGTAAAGATGAAAAACTATATTAACTTAAAAATGGTATTCAAAGACTCAATCACGATTGTTAAAAGCCTGCCTGAAAAGATGGGTCTTCCGCCGGCAGTATAAGGAAAACAGGGAAGGGGGAATCCAAGCCCTTTGGGACTAAGGACTTGGGTTCAGGCCTTTGCACATACAAAGAACCTGAACACAGGGGATCTCTTTATTACAAGGTGCCCCCACCACCACAAAAAAGAATTACCCATAGCTGGGCACCAGACAGGATCAAACAACTGCTGGGGGAGTTTATAGTCCCTGTGACGTAAGTATTTCACCCTGGCTCTAGGAAAGAAGAACCACCAAAGTCACTTGGATTCCCAAGGCTCAGAAATACTGAACTTGGGGGGGAGGGCATGGGGGAAGGTCAAGAAGTGCCAAAAATACAGGCAGTCATTTGCTTAACATGCAGTCATTTATGTGGGCAAGAGTGATTAAACTCTTGTTAAAACAGCACAGTTAAAGGTCCAAATATGAAACTGATGTTTATACTTGAAAGGTCTTGTAGGTTTTTGTTTAGAAAAAATACACCAGTGAATGGGAACAAAGTTTCAGTTTTCAAAAAGGAAAATATTTGCTCAACACCTAGTTCCTCTTCAGGGGCAGCATCATAACTAGGGCAAGGCAACTAAACTTTTGCCCCAGGGGCACTTGTGCTTAGAGGGCTCGGACTGGCTGCCTCCCCTGTACTCATTCTTTGGGTTCTGCAAACCCCGGGGCTAATCCTGAGCCTCCAAACTGCCCTGGAGGTCAACGTGAAGTAGCCAAGGAGAAAATTTGATTACATTTTCTTGTTCCTGTCAGGCAAAACTGAGGCATCTCAAACCCACACCCTGTGAACCAATGGCCACTCCAGTGAATTCTCCCCTTGTAGTGATCAAAGTCTGTGATCACTAAGTATTGACTTCATATAGACCAGAAAATCCAGGAGCAGGAAATTTAAATACTCCATTGGTTCCAATGACTGCCCAACCAGGGAATCTCCAGATGCTTGGTCTTACTCTGTCTCCTCTAACATTAAAAAAGGAGATTACGGGTGAAACCCAGGCCCTTTATGCTGCAGTCTAGTTCCCTTGTTAACAAGTGGTCTAGTAACTTGGCAAGCAAACATCTTTAGCCTAAAAGATTCCTCATTTTGGTGGGGAGGGACTGAGCTTCCACGGCATCTGTGGTGCTGATATTCATATTTGTATCCCAGGGATACGAATAAGAATATCCCATATCTTGAGGTTTCTTATGACAAAAAGGGGGACTGTAAGCATAATTCAAAATTTAGGTACCATATTAAAGGGATATGGATAACAATCTGATTGTATAAAGTTGAGAATACATGATTGGAATTTTATAAAAGACAGTAGGTCTAACATTGTGAATATGTGTTGCTATAAGGCAATAAGTTTATTATTTTAAAGGATATATTCATGGATGTAACTGTGCATGGATGTAACTGTGCGACAGATTTTGTACTTGCCTTGTTTATGCACATGTAACTTTTGGCAGTAAAAAAGTCTTTCTGGAACAACCTCACTCACATGTTGTTGGTTTGTCACATTTCCTTCACCAAGAGAGACCTGGGCAGGCATAATTTGATGGTGGTTGGTCTCCATCTCTTCGTGCCTTACTGCTGTTCCTACTTAGCCAAACTGTAGTCTGCTTCTTTACTCTTTTCATGATGTCCCTACTGAAAACTAAAAATTAAAAAAAATTATATTAGAAACCATTGCCATTTAAGCATGAAAGTCTGTGAAGAATGTGTGGGTCAAGCAAGGATGGAAGAGAGGAGTAATACAGCCAGAGAAGGTGGATGGCAGCCTGTGTCGAGAATGAGAGCACAAGAAAGCAATTCCCAAACTGTGTGGACAGGTAGTAGCAGTCCAACTCAGTTCCTCGAGCGACCAATAGCTTCCCCAGGTGCGCCAATAACGGGATGATCTATTCCAGTCTGTAACAAAAGATACCAAAATGACTCAGACCCAACCCAGAATGACTGGGACAGGGCCACCGTGTGGACAAGCCCCATTTCTATTCTCTGGAAACGAAGAAAGAAGAAACATCCAGCTTTCAGAGATGGTGGCCTGGGAAGTCTTCTCTCTTTCCAGGCTCCACAGGGGCTGCTCCACCAACTAACAGAGGCGCCAGACATTTGTTCTTGCTTTAAACTATCAACTTTTACTTCCAAACCTTTCGACACAGTATGAACAGTCTGCAAGTCTGCAGCAGGGCTGGTTCCGTCTTCTTCCCCAACACGGAGAGGAAGAGGTTAACTGAATAATTTGCTGAAACCTCCCAACGTTCCCAAGTTTTGGGACTATTCTTTCTATGCGTTCAGCGCCTCACATGGGTTCCCCAGGCAATGACAGGTGCAACAAAGTTTGTCATCTCCCCACAACTCTCCCTCTTGTGTGGTATTTTCTGGGGAGGCAGTTCCCCACCATCTCGTGGATCAAAAATATTTTGATCTCGTGGATCTAAACAAACAAACAAATAAAATTCCCACTGTGGCATGGGTTTCTCCATTGTGATCTTTCCCTTTTTAACTCTCTCTATAAAGGCTCTTTCCTCCCTGATCTTTTTGACTCCATGCCCTACTCTCCTGTTCTCCCCAGTAAGAGGGCTTTTCCTGGGCGGTTGATCATTCCCCTTTTCCGTCTCCTCTTCAGGTAACATCCATCTTTCCCACTGATGAAACCATGGGTTTTTCATCCACATCCATTCCCACCCCTCAGGTCATATTCACCCTTCTTTCCTCATTTCCCCTGGACCAACTTCCACTTCTTTCACACTTTCACTCCTTTCCGCCCCCCCACACACACCCTGTTTACTTTTCTCCCCATTTACGTATATTTTATCCCCTTTTTCCTCCCCCCCTCTCTTTCCTGTTCCAATTTTCCCCATCCTTCTTCTCTGTACTTTCCCTCTCTTGTCTAAGAGGGGATGGGGCTGCCCTCCCCCCCCTTTTCTCTATTGCTCTGACAGTTTGGGTTTCCTCCAGTTTCCAGAGTAAGAGGGGGGTGTGGCACTTGAAGAGGAAGGTGCTGCTTTTCCTTCCTCTTTCTCCCAGGGGCCTTTTCTAAGTTTCTAGTCTTCATGAGGCCCCTGCTCTGAGTCACAAAGAAATTATGTCAGCACTCCTATACCAAAAAAAAAATCCATTCTGGACTGGAGGTGATTCCAGACCACACACAGAGTTGCCCTGAGGACTGAGGAGGGTTTTTTTGTAAGAAGGGTTTTCGGGTCAGTGCACTGGCTCCCAACCTAGGGTTACCCAGGTGTTCTTGGACTCCAACTCCCAGAAACCCTGGCCAGCACAGCTAGCGGTGAAGACTTCTGGGAGTTTCAGTTCTAGAGACAGTTCTAGAGAACCTGGGTTACGCAAGATTGGGAAACACTGGGTCAGTGCAAGGGGGAAGAAGGTGTCCCAGCACAAAGTCCATAGAGCTTGTCCTTCCCCCAGGGAATAAGACTTGCATCACAATGGTGAATTCCCAAATCTTTATTATTATTTCCCCCCCTTTGGATTTTGCTTGACATGCTTGCACAAATTAACAGGGCCACCTCTTCTAAATCTACCCCATATCCCGAGGCACCCCTTTGAAAATTGTTACAAGTCACATACCCGAGTAGAGCTTGCACAGAGGCAACTGATTGCAGCCAATTTTTGTTTTATTTGCGGGATGTAAGAACTTAAAGCAGAAAAATAATATTGATTCATCTCATACTTTTTCTTCAGCATCTCTGTTATTTGCACAGCTTTTTTTTTTACTACCAGCGGTCACTCCTTTGCATTTTGCACAGTTAATGATGGAATCATTTTCTATGCAGAAACCACTGAACGGGTTACACTATCCGCGCACCAATTTGCAATACTGTAACAAAAATAAAATAATTCACATAAAAATGATATTTTAGTTCTGTCCCTGATATTGAACAGGTGAAACCATATCTTTAAAATATCTGTAACCTTATTTTTTAAGATAAATAAATAACATGCATTTAACAATCAGCCTCGCAAGACTGTTACCGGCCAAATCTGAAGTCAGATTAGACCAGTACTGGGTTCGAGTTCTCTGGCAAGGATCACAGGCTAAGACACAAGACAGCTGAACAAGCCAATTTTATTAAAGTACAAACGTTCAGCTGGGCCTCCCATCTTAAAAGCAGAGGGAGACCCCGAGGTGATGCATTACATACATTTTTATAATGGTACAAACAAAGAGCCATAAAAGGACTACATTGCTATTGGTCATCTGTCGCCCAACTTTTGGATCTTGGCTGTGATTGGACTTCAGGTGTTTCTGCAGTTGACCTATTGGTCATCTGTACCCCAACCTTGGATCCTGCTCCTCATTGGATTTGAGATGCTAACTTAGCCAATCAGAAGTCAGAAGAAAATATCAGTTTTATGCCCTGATGTTTCTTTGACCTGTGCCCAAGATGCTGCCTGAAAGTCTCTGGGAACAGGAGTATCCATTATCATCACTGCCTTCCTCCCCTGACATTCCAATGCCACTTTGGGCAGGATATAGA
>NW_018151966.1:7688-34517 GCF_900067755.1 Pogona vitticeps
TTTATTTATTTATTTATTTATTTATATCCCGCCTATCTAGTTGATTAAGACCACTCTAGGCGGCTTACAACAATAATATGACAATATAAATAAAAACAATTTTAAAATAAGGGGAGAACTTTAGACAAATGGGACAGACACTAGAAAAGGTAAGAAAGGGTAAGAAAGAGATCATGTGAAACACAGCTCTGTCCCCGCCTCGTTCAAAGCCAGCAGTCATATATTGTTCCCTAATCGTGGTCCTCAGGCTGTAGATTGGAGGGACTGGTGCGGGCTCTGCCAGGAGACTGGCGCGGCTTCGGTCACGTGATGGGAAGTAGAAACCCAAGCTTGCCCTCAGATGGGAGAAAAAGACCCACAAGAGGTGCGTCGCTAGTGGGTGCGGGGGGGGGGCGGATTTTTCTAAATTATGAACTTGCCTCGGAGGAGGGCTTCATTTGAGATCATGAAGAAGGTAAATGAGGAGGCCCGGGGAGTGGTAGGGGGTCAGGATTGAGTCGGGGGGGGGGACGACAAAAAGCCAGCCATGAGGAGGGAAAGATGGGGCTGGAGGGTGGTTCAAAGCCAGCAGTCATATATTGTTCCCTAATCGTGGTCCTCAGGCTGTAGATTGGAGGGACTGGTGCGGGCTCTGCCAGGAGACTGGCGCGGCTTCGGTCACGTGATGGGAAGTAGAAACCCAAGCTTGCCCTCAGATGGGAGAAAAAGACCCACAAGAGGTGCGTCGCTAGTGGGTGCGGGGGGGGGGCGGATTTTTCTAAATTATGAACTTGCCTCGGAGTAGGGCTTCATTTGAGATCATGAAGAAGGTAAATGAGGAGGCCCGGGGAGTGTTAGGGGTGCAGGATTGAGTCGGGGGGGGGACGACGACAAAAAGCCATCCGTGAGGAGGGAAAGATGGGGCTGGAGGGTGGGAAGAGGTGATAAGAGAGCGGTTGGTGGGAAGGGCAGCGATGGGAGGTGATGCTTTGCTGGTGATGATGAGAGAGGGAGGCGGAAGCTGGCAGGCACCCCTCGCCTCCGTTTTTAAAGGGATTTCAGAATTGCTTATTCCACTCCACCAACTCCAAACAGAGTTCCTTCCAGATCTGTTTTCTGAGTTTCTAAATATGCAACCGATAAACAGGATATGGAAGACACAGGGATGTGGAAATCACAAATAGATTCTGCAGTTGTTGTCTTCCAAAATACTGTATGTAAGAAAGGAATGAGTGCTGCTGCAAAGTGTAAAGTGGCAATCCTCCAAGATAAGGCACGTTTATTTATTTTATAAAAATTGCATCATGAGTGACAAGAAGGAGATACACCAGAATCACACTATTGTAATAAAGTGGAATACCCTGTTTTCCCCAAAATAAGACAGGGTGTTATATTAATTTTTGCTCCAAAATGCATTAGGGCTTATTTTCAGAGAATGTTTTTTTTATGTACAACAAACTACGTTTATTCAAATACAGTCCTGTCATCTTCTTCTGGTTGCTGCACAAGGGTGGAGGGTGGGGTTTCACTTAACTGGGGCTTATTTTGGGGGTAGGGCTTATATTATGAGCATCCTGAAAAATCGTACTAGGGCTTATTTTCAGGTTAGGGCTTATTTTGGGGAAAACAGGGTAAGAACACATTCAAATTTTGTTTTAAAAAGCTAAAAATATTATTTAAAATGTAATTGCTTTCCCAAATAGAAACGAACCTTGAGAAAAGCTTCCATCAATCTTAGGTGTCATAACTGATCCTAAAGGCTGATGGGATTAATAGTCCAGGAACATTTGGTCATCCACAATTTGACCACTCCTGTCTTAACAATGGATGCCAGAAACTGAACTTGGGACCGTTCTGATGCAAAACGCCTGCATCAGAATGGGCCCATCAGAATGGGTCACGGTCAGTTGCTACCTTAAAGCCCCCAGTTTAAATTTCTGCTTTAACTGTGATGTCAACACAAAAGTAAACTTTCTTTTTATGTATCAGAGCATAGCATAATTTAATATTATGGATGTACAGTATATGAAATATACATACAGTTAAAAACAAATTGAAATAATAAGACCATTAGAAGCAGACTTTTTCAATTGCATTATCTCAGCCACTTATTAGATTTTCATTTTTACACGTGGTGCAGAAAACTTTTTCCTTGATTATAGCTGTCATCTGGGTGCTGGTATCCATGAAGTGCGAGAGTTTGGTGCTGTATTACTTATTTTGTTCATTCTTTGCTAGTATACCTCCCCACATACTTCTGGAGGGGCAATGCCAGCTAAAGAATAATTTTTTTCCAAAGGGGGTAGGTTTCAGACAACCAGTAGTAATCTTACATAAATCACTAAGAACTACATTCACTTGTTTGGCATGTGTTGATTTACACCATCTGACACTACCACATTCTGTTGCTTTGCTAGTATCTCCCCACATAACTCTGGAGGGGCAATGCCAGCTAAAGAATAATTTTTTTCAAAGGGGGTAGGTTTCAGGCAACCAGTAGTAATCTTACATAAATCACTAAGAACTACGTTCAGTTGTTTGGCATGTGTTGATTTACACCATCTGGCACTACCACATTCTGCTGTGGAGTAGCACAGGTACTAATAGGGGTTTACCTTGAAAGGGACAGCATATGTATTCCAGACACTATGTATGTGCTTAGGGCTGAGTTTAATCTTTTTTAGGCCCAGTGGCATTTGAGGATGTGGTGAGCACTGTTTTGTTTGACAGAAGGGTGATGAGCACTGTGGGTTCAGAATCAGATATTTTATGGCAAAATAAAGGGGACACTCTCCCTTTTTTTTGGACAAAAACAATATGGGTGTACTTTTGGAGGTTAAATCATAGACTAAAGGAATTGGAATGGGTCTATAAGGCCATCAAGTCAAACCCGCTGCTCAATGCAGGAATCCAAGTCAAAGCAGATCTGACAGATGTTTGTACATTTTTTTCCTTAAATGTCTCCAGCACTGGAGTGCTCACCACCTCCCAAGGTAATTAGTTTCATTGTCACACTACTCTAACAGTTAAGAGGTTTCTCCAGCTATTCAGCCCAAATCTGACTTCCTGTAACTTGAGCCCGTTAAGTTGAGTCCTGCATCCTGGGGTAATCAAGAACAGATCCTACTTTTCCTCTGTACCTTTCAGGTATTGTATTTCAGGGAATTGAAGAGAGGGACAGTTTGTAAATAAAGAACATCTTTTCTTATACATCCTTCTGTACTGATTTTTCAGAGGCCCGTGATTCTCTAATGCCAAAAGCTGATTTTAATGCTTTCAGAAAAAGAAAGTAAAAACTTGTCCATTGTCACAGCAAAACCCCTTTAGTCTAGCATCCTCTTTCCCACAGGCACCTTCTAGGTATCAGCATACAGCTCAGAAACACGTCATGCCTGTCCCTTGATTTTTCAAAAATGTTGACTAGCAACAAGATAACAAAAAGCTACAAAGATAATTTAGTAGCCTCTGTGCATCAGAAAGATGTAAGTGTGGTTACCAAAATGTTTTAAATCTTTTCTACTATAATTCAAAGCTCTGAAATTGAAGAAGGAATTTCCCCTGTGGCCCTGGAAGGGAACATTAACCCACATCATGTTCTATATTCTCCAAAACATTTCCTTAGAAAAATCTAGTTCTGAACTGGTCCAGAAAAGTATCTGTATTAATACCCTCCCCCCTGCTTTTGATTAGTGTACAATTCCATGCTTCACATTCTGAATATTTCATCCCTTTCTCTCAATTTTGAACAGAATTCCAACTCATCAACCTTGAGTTGATCGTCTGGCTTGAGGAAAGCCCAAGGTTTTCTGATCAGATTATTTTGGAGAATATGGAAGTTACCTCACAGCAAAGTACAGGTAAGTGGAGAAAAGCACAGTGAAACAGGATTGTTGTGCATTGGCTCCAATATTCTAGTAGTATGCCTCTGTGTATCAGTTGCTGTGCAACACGAAATGGAGGTTGAGCTTCCCCTCACGTCTTCCTGCCAGGCTTTCCAGGGAAACTGATTGGTGTGGATAGAATGCTGGACTCCATAGGCTTTGTGTCTGATCCATCATGGCTCGTCTTAAGATTCTTAAAAATTGCAAGGCAGGCACATTCATTTGTGTATATGATGACTGATTCTCATTGCTCTTTTCTTTCCCTAACATATTTCCCAGGTCCAAAGCCTGAGCTTATTTCTCATATGGAGCAGGAGGATGACATCTGGGTGCCAGATTCTGAGGAGTGGAATGATGGCAAACAATTGGGTAAGCCAGCTTGATACCAAACAACAGCAACAATAAAACCTACTGGCAGTTGTTTAGAAGAACTGTCAATGAACCACCCATTGAAATGGCTGAGGGAACAAGCATGGGCCAAAAACTGAACCAATGGCACAAGAAGCAACCAACTGATGGAAAAGGAAGGGAGGGAAATATTTATAGTTTCATATGTCTAGATACCAGTGCATGTATAATGGGATACAAACAAGATGAGTTGAACCCTTAATATGGGGAGGATGGCATGAGACATATGATTGGAATATACAGGGGCAGGGGACGTGTCCAGTGTTTCCTTCAGAATCACAGTTCATTTAGCTCCTTTTATCCGTCAGCCTTGGAAGCCAAGGGACATGGTGGCGCTGTGGGCTAAACCGCAGAAACCTGTGCTGCAGGGTCAGAAGACCAAGCAGTCATAAGATCGAACCCACGTGACGGAGTGAGCGCCCGTCACTTGTCCCAGCTCCCGCCCACCTAGCGGTTCGAAATCATGCAAATGCGAGTAGATAAATAGGGACCACCTCGTTGGGAAGGTAACAGCGTTCCGTGTCTAAGTCGCAGTGGCCATGTGACCACGGGAAGGATGGCATGAGATGTATGATTGGAATATACAGGGGCAGGGGACGTGTCCAGTGTTTCCTTCAGAATCACAGTTCATTTAGCTCCTTTTATCCGTCAGCCTTGGAAGCCAAGGGACATGGTGGCGCTGTGGGCTAAACCGCAGAAACCTGTGCTGCAGGGTCAGAAGACCAAGCAGTCGTAAGATCGAATCCACGCGATGGAGTGAGCTCCCGTTGCTTGTCCCAGCTCCCGCCAACTTTCTCTGTTTCTTTCCCCCCCCCCCAGGAGATAATTGGAGGGAAACGAGGGTACATATAGAGCAAGAACAGCATTTTATGGACAAACTTGATCTTGCCAGACACCAGCAAACCCACACAGAAGAGGAGGATGGTATGACGGAGTCAAGCTACACATGCATCAACCAAAACACATTTCACGAAAAGCCCCAAAGTGGAAAGAAACGCTTTGAGTGCGAAGTGTGTGGAAAATGTTTTGCTTGCAAATCACACCTCCGGGAGCATCAGAGAATCCACACAGGAGAGAAACCATACAAATGCCAAGAGTGTGGGAAATGCTTTCCTCGAGTTTCAAATCTTGTGATCCACCAGAGAGTCCACACAGGAGAGAAGCCATACAAATGTGAGGATTGTGGGAAATGTTATGCTTACAAGTCTGGACTTAAGATCCACCAGAGAGCACACACAGGAGAGAAACCATATAAATGTCAAGATTGTGGAAAATGTTTTGCTTCCAACTCACACATTCTGGAGCATCAGAGAGTCCACACAGGGGAGAAACCTTACAAATGCCAGGAATGTGGGAAAAACTATGCCCAGAATTCACAGCTTGTGATTCACCAGAGAATCCACACAGGGGAGAAACCATACAAGTGTGAGGATTGTGAAAAATGTTTCGTTAGTAATTCACAGCTTGTGAGCCACCGAAGAGTCCACACAGGAGTGAAACCATTCAAATGCCAGATGTGCAAGAAATGTTTTGCTTCAAAGCCACAACTTGTGAGCCACCGGAGAGTCCACACAGGAGAGAAACCATACAAATGCCACCACTGTGGGAAATGTTTTGCTGATATATCTCAGTTCTCAAGCCACCAGAGAGTCCACACGGGAGAGAAGCCATACAATTGCCAGGAGTGTGGGAAATGCTTTGCTCAGAATTCGAATCTGAGGAGACACCTGAGAGTCCACAAGGGAGAGAAACCTTACAAGTGCCAGGAATGTGGAAAATGCTTTTCTCATAGTTCAAATGTTGTAAGGCACCAGAGAGTTCACATAAGAGAGAAACCGTATATATGCTCAGATTGTGGGAAATGTTATGCTTCCTATTCACAGCTTGTGAAACACCAGAGATTCCACACAAAAGAAAAACCATACAAGTGTGAGGCATGTGGGAAATGTTTTGCTTCAAATTCACAGCTTCTAAGCCACCAGAGAATCCACACAAGAGGGAAACCATACAAATGCCAGGAGTGTGAGCAATGTTTTTCACATCGTTCGGCGTTTCTATATCATCAGAGAGTCCACACAGGAGAGAAACCGTACAAATGCCAGGAATGTGGAAAATCCTTTGCTTTTAGTTCAGATCTCCTGACTCACCACAGAATCCACACAGGGGAAAAACCATACAAGTGCCAAGAATGTGGAAAACGTTTTGCTCAGAATTCCCAACTCGTTGCCCACCAGAGAATTCATACAGGAGAGAAACCATATAAATGCCAGGAGTGTGGGAAATGTTTTGTTTCTGGTTCAGTTCTTGTCATTCACCAGCGAGTCCACACAGGAGAGAAACCATACAAATGCCGGGAGTGTGGGAAATATTTTTCTCAGAATTCAACCCTTCTGTACCATCAGAGAATCCACAGGAAAGAGAAACCATACAGTTGCCAGGAATGTGGGAAAGTGTTTGGTCGGAACTCACAACTTGTGAGGCATCAGAGAGTCCATGCAGGAAAGAAACAATGAAAATGCCAGTACAGTACTGTGGAAATGTTTTGGTCATAGTTCGGACTTTACACGTAGAAGGTAATGTGTTGGTGCCAGAGGGAAAAAAATCCATAGGTCACTTTCATTTTAACAAATTAAAATTTCATCAGATTGGCCAATCTTTGTTTCTTGTACTTCTACTCTGTGTTGCCTTAGCAAGCTGTGTATTTTGCCCAAGGCAGTAAGCAAATCTCTGAGACACTCCTAGCCTTTTGTTTTCAAAGAATGGAGCCTATCATTTCCTCTCCAGCCCAGCATGTACTGCAAGGTATAATTGGACACCTACATGTCTACCATTTGGCTGGATAGCTCAGTGGTGTTGGTATCTGGCAGTAGGCCCCTTGGTGGGGAATTCGATTCCCCACTGTGCTTCCCATGAGTAGAGGCAACTTGTGTGGCTTGGGAAGCTGCAGACTCCCAGAGTGCTCTCGTAAAAAGGGAAGGGTAAACCACTTCAAAGTATTCTCTACCTGGAAAACCCTGTAAAGGTTCAATATAAGTCAAAATTAACTTGATGGGACATAACGATGATTATTTCATGTCTGTCAGAGACCAATCAAGCATACAGTCTCAACTTTAGCACTTATAACTTACCTATTTTGTACTTTGACCATTAATTGGTCACTTTTTGGTCACTTTTTGATTTTCAGGTTCCTACCCCCTTTTTAACCACTTTTTCTGCTGAATGGTTCTACAGAACTGAAAAGCTTGCAGGCCTTGTAGAGGTTTAGGGAGCATTTGGAATCCAGAGCAGGAAGAAGCCCAACGAATTCTCCAGCGGTAGAAAATGGCTTGCTCACTTCCTGAATCTTAAGAGACATACTTGACATTGTACAAGGGAGGAATCCTGTCAGTGCCTAGTCTGGAAAATGTTTTGGTACCATTCAGGTGTACACATTACCAGAGGTTCAGGGGAGAAATTCCATCCATGCCTATGAGATATGTCTTCTTTGTCAATCACTGTCAGTTAAACCATCCCAAAAACCACCCTGGCGACAAAGCCTTTGAATGCACATGATGTGGAGAAAGTTTTTCTCACAACATTCAACTTGTGGATTCTCACAATATGTTTACAGAAATGAAATCATGTAAAGGTTAAGAAGTGACCTTGAGAAAGTTATTTTGGGACCCACAGCTTCAGAAATCCCCAGCCAGCTTGGCCACCTAGTGTGAAGTCTTCGTTACCTCACGGTTACAAAACAGTGATACAGGTGCACCTCTGGATGTAGGTGACTGACATTCACTGGGAATCAAGCTGTCTCCACGTGGCTCTGATCACACTGACCTTGGCCATAAAGCCCAAGATGGAAATGGTTCGGTTCTGCTTTTCTTCACAGTGACACATATCTTCGGTACCGCCTCTTTGGATTACTGTAACACACTGTGTTGGACTGCCCATGGAAAGTTCATTGTCTCCAAAATGCTGCTGCCAGACTGTCGGCTGGGGTTGATTATAGAGAAAAGCAGAAATTCCATGTCAGTTCAGCTTTGCAAGATAGCAGTGCATTTATTCACACAATTGAAAATGCCAATTTTGACCTATGAAGCCCTCTATAATTAGGGTCCAGGCTGTTTGAAGGATCATATTTCACCATACAGGCCTTCCTGGGGTTCTAGATGTTCAGAGGTTGCTCCTTAGTGGCCTCAGCACCCTCACCGACAAATATGAGGACCTCTTCAGTGGCTGCTCCCTGGCTAGGAAACATTTTTCCAAGAGATGCAGTAAGTGGCCTCCTCCTCCACCTTTTCCAGTAAATAAAAAATTCCCCCACCCCCCCTGTCAAGTGTCCAGACTGATTGTGGAAGAAGAGACTTTGAATGAAAGATGCTGTATTTTTTTACTTCTTTTTTTCTGGCATGCTTTTAAATTATTTTAATGCAGTAATTGTTTCAAGATGATATGTTTAATTGTGTTCTACTATTACAACTGATGGTTTTTAGCTGTGTGGTTTTTTTAAATCATGTTGTAATTTACCTTGGTTTTCTGTATTGGGAGAAAGGTGGGATAATAAAAGAGATACTCCTATAGTGATGGAGGTTCAGATGACCTATTTGCAGTGTCCCAGCCCTTGCTCCATATCCCCCATTGAAACTGGGGAGCATCAAATGAGATGCTTCACTTGGAATTGAGCCCAACTGAGTAAGGCTAAATGATGTTGGCAGAAGAATGAGGCAACTGCAATTAGGCAGTGTTTTGTTATTGGTAGATGGTCTTGCTGGGATTTCACAGCAGTTCTTAGTGCTATGGATCTGCTTGTTTAATAATAATAATCATGTGCTGTCAAGTCAGTTCTGACTTATGGTGACCCTTTTCAGGGTTTTCCAGGTAGAGAATACTCAGAAGTAGTTTACCAAACCCTTCCTCTAAGGGGTGCCCTGGGACTGTGCAGCTTGCCCAAAGCCACATAGGCTGGCTTTTCTCCCAGGAGGGAGAACTAAACTCCCAATTGAACAGTGGGGAATTTAACTCCCAATAATTGGCTCCACAGCCGGAAACTTAACTTACTGAGCTATCCAACCAGTGAAATGGTGAAATGTTATTATCCTGCAGCAAGCTAGTTAGCAGCAATATTTGCAGTTACAACTAGCATTTCTTCATAGACCCATCTGTTTTGAGTGCTCCAGCATCTACTGTATTATTAGAATGCCTTATGAGATCATAACTGAAATCTGCTAAACTCACAATTTTTTGTATATTAATGCTTTTTGGAATCTAGTAAATTTGATGGTCGGGAGATTGAGGTCAAGCTAAATAAGGCGTTAAAATGTTCTATTTAATGTAATCCATAGAAAACAGCTTTAACAGCCTTGGGTTATGCCTCTGTGCAATAAGGTAACAAGACCAGCAGTCGTAAGATCAAATCCACGCGATGGAGTGAGCTCCTCTCGCTTGTCCCAAGTCCTGCCAACCTAGCAGTTTGGAGGCATGTAAATGTGAGTAGATAAATAGGTACCACCTCGGTGAGAAGGTAACGTGGGAAGGTAACAGCGTTCTGTGTCTAAGTCGCACTGGCGACCACGGAAACTGTCTTCGGAAAAACTCTCGTTCTATGGCTTGGAGACGGGGATGAGCACCGCGCTCTAGAGTCGGATACGGCTGGACTAAATGTCAAGGGGAACCTTTACCTTACCTATATGTGCTAATTCTTTTTAAATTAAGGCTCATTCTTCAAAGAAAAAATTGGGTAGAGAAAAAAATCCCAAAATATAATGTCTGGGTATATTAGCTTTTACTTGATTGTTTGGGGAAATTCTTTGATTTCCCCGCCCCGCATTCTCTTTCTTGAAATTTTCAGATGCACAGAGAAGGTTTTCCTTTAAAAATAGACAAGTAAAAACTCAGCAACATGGCAGTAGCAAAACAAAACAGGATCAGAAGAGTAAATTCATCTGAAGTTCTGACTTTGTAAAAATTACGTCTTTCCATAAATCTGCTCTAGCAGGCTTTCTATTGTGTGACTAATCTTGCAGCTAGTGTGAGAATGGGCATGGACCAGGGAGCTTGCTGGTGCAGTGGGAAATGTGTTTATATTTGTATTTTGTTCAGATCAAGCCGTTTTTGTTCTTTTTTCTTTTTCTTTTTCTCAAAATTAATTCTGCCATGTGATCTTGGTGACAATTTTTTTTCTTAATGATCTTCTAAAGTTTTGCTTTTGGCTCCCAGTCTGTTTTCAGTAATATGCATTTGTTTCTCAATAAAGCTATATTCTTTGATACATTCACCCCTCAGGATGACATTGAATGGGTCCCAAAGGGAGTGTATATTAGTGTTTGGACTATAGTGCCATTATCCAGCAAAATGGAAGAAATTACCTGCTTGATCTTGTTCAAGAAACCAGGGGTAAAGTCCATTGAAAGTGTTTGGGCATGTTATTTAGGAAGTGTACTTTAGCTAAAACTGGCATATGGTCAGAGATGGAAATTAATCTGGTGTTTGAGTTCCAGAGTTAATGTCTAATAGAGCTGGATAAGAGAATGTAGTCAAATCTGGAATAGCAGTAGCATCTACGTGAATAAATTCAATATATCTGTTTTGCAGAATGAAGTTCCTGCCAGCTAAACCATTAGATGCTTAGTTCTAGGTAACCTTCAGTCTAAAGAGATTATGGTAGCGTGCTCTGAATACAGGTCTTAGAACAGTGTATAGTGCCTGAGAAGACCAATTCGAGAGGGATAGTCCCTTCTGCACAAAAGACAAATACAATCTATCCCCTCTCCAGCTCCCTGATTTTGCTGGTTTCGGGACTGCCTCTTTGCCTCGGCCTGCTGAATAAGTGCCATTTCAGATTGGGAGAGGCCATGCTGCACCGCCTGCCTCCAGGCTAAATGCTCAGATGTCAAGGTTTCCCATCTGTTGAGGACCATTCCTAAGGCCTTCAGATCCCACTTGCAGATATCCTTGTATCGCAGCTGTGGTTTCCCTCTGGGGCACTTTCCCTGCTAATATATCTGTTTTCCAGAATGAAGTTCCTGCTATTAGATGCTTAGTAGTTCTAGGCATCCTTCAGTCTCAAGAGATTATGGTAACGTGCTCTGAATATAGGTCTTGGAACAGTGTCTAGTGGCTGAGAAGGCCAATTCGAGAGGGATAATCCCTTCTGCACTGAAGACAAATACAATCTGTCCCCTCTCCAGCTCCCTGATTTTGCTGGTTTCGGGACTGCCTCTTTGCCTCGGCCTGCTGAATAAGTGCCATTTCAGATTGGGAGAGGCCATGCTGCACCGCCTGCCTCCAGGCTAAATGCTCAGATGTCAAGGTTTCCCATCTGTTGAGGACCATTCCTAAGGCCTTCAGATCCCACTTGCAGATATCCTTGTATCGCAGCTGTGGTTTCCCTCTGGGGCACTTTCCCTGCACTAATTCTCCATACAGGAGATCGTCAGCCATTCTCATGACATGCCTAAGCCAACATAGACATCACTGTTTCAGTAATGTATACATGCTAAAAATTCCAGCTCCTTCTAGGACTACTCTATTTGGGACTTTGTCCTGCCAGGTGATACCAAAACTGCGTCAGAGACGGCGCATATGGAACGTGTTCAGCTTCCTCTTCTGCCATGCACAAAGGGTCCAGGACTCACTGCAGTACAGGAGTGTACTAAGGACACAGGCTCCAATGACCTGGATCTTGGTACAGTGGTGCCTCACTTTACGATTGCCCCGCATTACGACAAATCCGCATTACGACGATCTTTTTGCAATCGCAATTGCGATCGCAAAACGATGGTCTAAATGGGGGAATTTTGCTTTGCAATGATCGGTTCCCTGTTTCAGGAACCGATTCTTTGCAAAAGGACGTTTTTAAACAGCTGATCGGCGGTTTCAAAATGGCCACCAGGTAAATAAAATGGCTCCCCGCTGTGTTTAGGGATGGATTCCTTGCTATACAGGCAGCGAAAATGGCAGCCGTAGGAAGGATCTTCGCTGGACAGTGAGTTTTAAGCCCATTGGAATGCATTGAAAGGTTTTCAATGCGTTTCAATTGGCTTTTTATTTTCGCTTTACGATGTTTTCGCTTAACGGCGATTTTCCTGGAACGGATTATCGCCGTTAAGTGAGCACCACTGTATATGCCGTCATCTTCTTATTCAGCCATTCTTTGTGAGTCTAGAGAACATGGTAGCTGCTTTGCCAATGCATTTATCCAGCTCGACGTCTAGAGAGAGGGTGTCAAAGATTATTGAGCCAAGGTACATTAAATCATGAACCAGCTCCAATTCTTGTGTAGAGACGGTAATAGAGGGAGGTGAGTCCACGCCCTGGCCCATGACTTGTGTTTTCTTCAGGCTGATTGTTAGTCCAAAATCTTGGCAGGCCTTTCTAAAACGATTCATAAGTTGATGGAGCTCTTCAGCAGAATGTGCAACAACAGCTGCATCATTGTTGAAGAGGAAGACTCGCATGCATTTCAGCTGGACTTTGGTCTTTGCTCTCGATCTGGAGAGATTAAAGAGCTTTCCATCTGATCTGGTCCGGTGATAGACACCAGACTAGATCAAATGCCAGACTTGATCAAGTAGTTCAAACTCCCAATAAATGGAGCATAGGGTGTACATGTATGTGAGTATGACAGTAGTTCCTCTTCACAGCTTTTGTAGCAGTATTCAGATTGCCACCTAGAACTACAGTATTGGTCCTTCTTTGAAGGCATCGAAGAAAATGTTCTTGATTAGGACTGTTAATGGAACCAAAAATAAGTGCATACTGACAAGAGTTTTTGATGAAAATATAGCAATGCCTGGAGTCTTTCAGTGCCTCTGATTTTAGTGGATTCAGTACCAGCTCTCCAACCTATACTGAATGAATGCAGTTGTGGAGGAGTTTTTTGTATTTATTGAAAGTCTAGAAAAGAATGCCAGATCCAAACGAGAACATAATTCTTAAAGCAGATTAGCAAGGCCAAGTTAAAAAAAACAGTTTGGAAACAACCACCGATTTTTGTTTAAGTAACTAGTGAATATTTACACCATGGGACCTCAAAACAACAGCAGTCAGGGTTCCTGATCTCACACAGAGGTCAGCTGAAATGGGCAAAATGATGGTCTGAACTTCAACAGACACAAGGGCCAAGCAGGTTTTGCATTTGCCCATTCATATATTTGACCCCTGCTAACAAAGAAGGTGCCAATCAGCCAATCCAAACCCAGTCCAGGCAAAGCTTTCTGGAACACTGCCAAAGTTGCATATTCCCCAGAGAAAAAGCAGTTGTGGCCATTTTGCAGGAAATCAACCCTGAGTGCGCGCACATGGAACGTGTTCAACTTCCTCTTCTGCCATGCACAAAGGGTCCAGGACTCACTGCAGTACAGAAGTGTACTCAGGACACAGGCTCCATAGACCTGGATCTTGGTACAGTGGTGCCTCACTTTACGATTGCCCCGCATTATGACGAATCCGCATTATGACGATCTTTTTGCAATAGCAATTGCGATCGCAAAACGATGGTCTAAATGGGGAAATTTTGCTTTGCAATGATCGGTTCCGTTTCGGGAACCGATTCTTCGCAAAACGACGTTTTTAAACAGCTGATCGGCAGTTTCAAAATGGCCACCGGGTAAATAAAATGGCTCCCCACTGTGTTTAGGGACGGATTCCTCGCTATACAGGCAGCAAAAATGGCAGCCGTATGGAGGATCTTCGCTGGATGGTGCGTTTTAAGCCCATTGGAACGCATTGAAAGGGCGGGACACAAACCTTTGAGTAATTCAAAGCCTTTTGTTATCTTAGGCCACTAAGGATAATGCAGGTGATCTTATGGAAGTGGCCTCTCACAAGCTGGAAGAGCAGGGCAGCCTTACACGGAGGTTGCAAACCCGATGAATCTGTTAGGTGTCCAGAACTTTTCACAGGGTTGTTTCTCCTTCAGAGCTTATTTGTGTTTCATGTATCTTGGATTGATTGAGTAACCAGGGTGGGAGGGACACAAACCTTTGAGTAGTTCAAAGCCTTTTGTTATCTTAGGCCACTAACACATTCCTGACTTATTTTACAGGTAGTTGTGATGGTAAAAGCAGAGAGGAGAACCACACTTTCAACTTTCATATAGGGAGGAAAGGCATGACAATGTAAGTATAACAATAAGTGGTGAATGTCCGTGCTCAGTTCCATTTGGAAACTAAAGTGTTGACGGTTGTTTACAGCCTTCGGAGAGTGAGGGAATCTATATGGTTTCTACGAGGTGTCTTCTTTTTGCTGTGTGATGTGACAATATTAAAGCCCTCTTTATGCATTCACCTGAAGTGGGGACGGGGATGTGGGGGTTTGCCCCATTCCTAAACAATAGCCACCCAAAACAAGAGAAACATGGTGCTGTATAAAGTAACAAAAAGAAAACCCGTGTAGTCTAACTAAATACAAATTACCCGCAGTACGAAACTGAATTTCCCTTAAGTACTCTATCACTTTAAATATTGATGTGTTTCAGTAAGTACAAAATCCACTCCTAAATGAAGCTGTGTCCTGGAGCATCCTAGACCTTTGCAGGCTGAATGCGATTGTGTGCACTGCAAAGGGTTTGTAGGCACACTGAGCCAAAGGCAGTCACAGATCCCTCTGCAGGCTTTCATGATAAAAGTTTCTTATTTTGTGGGCAACTGCATCAGACACTCCTAATTTAAGCCCCATTCATGTTCAGATACTTGCCTAAATATGCCAGAAAATACATTACTATGCAATAAATAAATGAATGAATGAAACCATATATTAAGTGGTGAGGTAGAAAGAATCTCTTTTCTCTCCTAGTCGATGCTTTTGATTCACTTACTAGCTTGTGGTCTCTCCAGTCTCTCTTTTTTCTGTGGTATCTTCCACTTTCCCTTAGAACTGCCTCACTGAAACCCATCCTCAAAATCACCTCCAATATGCTGTGTGAACGCCCCATAGTTGCAAACTCCTAAATTGGCAATGCCGGCAATAAACTTTTGCCACCAAGTCACATCTGACTAATAGTGATCCTACCGGGATTTTGAAGGTATAGTATGTGAGATATTTAGGAATGTAATATATGAAGAGCCTTGCACCACAGTGGTTAAACTGCAGTACTGCTGCTGTCAAAAGTGGGCTCACAACTCCAGGTTCAATTCCAGGTAGTTGGCTTGAGGTTCAATCAGCTTTCCATCTTTCTGAAGCTGGTAAATTCAGTATCCAGCTTGCTGAAGGGGGCAATACTGTATATCCAGTTTGCTGAAGGGGGCAACGTGTTGCCTGCATAAATAACTTGTAAGCCTCCGGGAGACTGCTTTAAGCACTATGGCAGTGGTTCTTAACCTTTGTTACTCGGATGCTTTTGAACTGCAATTCCCAGACCACTTTGCTTTTAAGGAATGTTTTTTTTTCTCCATTCTCCTCCTCCTCCATTCTGTGAGTTCCCATGGCTGAGTGAGGACTTGAACTCAGCTCTCTCGAGCCCTATTCTGATGCTGGCTGCTTTTAAGGAATGTTTTTTTTCCATTCTCCTCGTCCTCCATTCTGTGAGTTCCCATGGCTGAGTGAGGACTTGAACCCAGCTCTCTCGAGCCCTATTCTGATGCTGGATGCAACACCACACTGGCTCAAGTGCCTTTACCTCAGTTAAAAAAAATCCAACGCTATCTAATAGAAGGCGTTGGATTGTTTTGGTCTGGAAATGGCACAGACGGTGAACAAAAGATGTAGAGGCTTTGCTCCCAGTTTCTCTCTCCTGGTAGATCCCGACACTTATTTAAATTGGTTGAGCTCATCTGCCCGCATCTAAATTTATGATCCACCACAAAGTCCTCTGGCACTCATTCAGGAGGCGAGGAGTACAATGGAATGAGCTTTTGTTATGTTTTTTTGCCAGGAGCCTGGCGTGGCTTCAGTCACATGACAGGAAGTAAAAACTCCAATGTCGGCCGCAAATTAAAGGCAGCCCAGGGTGCGGGCAAGAGGATCGGGGGCTGTTCCGTAGCTCGAACCCCACCTGAAGCAGGACTCTTGGAAGGCGAGTAAGGGGTCAAGGAGCGGGCAAGGTGAGAGGGAGTAACTAGGGCCCGACTGGGCTCAAAAAAGGAAACTCCACTCGCCAGAAAAAGACCGAAGGGGAGGAGAAGCGAGGCAGCAAGGGAGCAATTTTATGAGCAGAGAAGCAAATGAAGCTTTTGTAAGGGGAGGGGGTGGTGGACGACGACTCTGCTGGGGTGGCTGCACCGACCTCCATCCATTTTGGGGAGTATTTGGAAATGCTTGGCTGCGCATAGCAGGCTATAATGCGCATTCTGCACCTTGATTGCCCATCTCTATCTAATTCAACAGGTCTGGGTGCAACACCCTCTAGTGAGCAGAGATGAAAAGCCGAGCGGATAGTGTGGGTGGCTGCAATTTTATAATACAGAAGTAGGGCATTTTCAGATGTTTTAGGTCCCATCCGCTCCAGGCCACCATGGCCGGTAGGCATGATGTGGATTGAAAACCAATCCATGGCATGATGTGGATTGCAAACCAATCCATGGCACAATGTGGATTGCAGACCAATATATGCGGGACCTCAAATTCCAAATCTCTATTCTAATACCTTTTGGTGACCTGGACGTGAACGTGGGAATCTTTTATTTCAGCCCCTCACACGCTTGTTTTCTGGGTTGTAAGTCTCTAAGTCACAAGCAGGAAGTTCCAAACATGGGCAATATTGCAAAGTTTCATTTGAAGAAGTGATCAAGTGTGTGGAAGCACGATTTATGTAGTTCAGAAATTTCAGAGATGACGGCCGGTATCCTGTTTCATATTTATCCGCATGTGGAGCTTTAATTGTATTAACTGTTATGGTGATCGTCACATAGGTAAAGGTTCCCCTTGACAATTTATCAGAACCAGTCGGTTGTGCCCAATAAGATTCCACCTGCCATTTTCAGATACTGAATTATAAAATCATTTTGTTGATGAAGATCTTGATTCAAGAGATATTTGTATAGATAACAATCTGTGGTGGCTGGCTGTAGATGATTATTTAAGATAACATGAATGGGAGAAGGCAGGCAGGATGGAGAAGACCTTATGGGCTGAAGAGGGGACTGCTTCCGATGCGGCACGGTATCACTGTTTGAAAACTGCCATAACTACGATCATTAGAGCTATTATTATTATTATTTATTTATTTAATTTATATCCCGCCTATCTAGTCGCGGTGGACTACTCTAGGTGGCCAACAACAGAGATAAAATTCAATAACATAAAACAGCATAATTACAACAACAATTAAAAGTAGCTATGATATCCAGTCTTTAGTGGGAGGAGAACAACAAGGAGAAAAGGCATTTATGGCAATTTGCTGCCAAAAGCTACATAATTTCCATTATGAAGGTGAAAATCAGCAATAAAATTCTGGCCATTGTTTTAATAGTGGTCCTCCCAAGTGAATGACAAAGAATTAGATAGTTTTAACTCAGTGTAAGTTAGCAAAATATATTAAGCATTTTCTACTAATTTGTTTTATTGGTTGTTTAAAAAAAAAAATTCCCCACTTTTCTCTTTAAAAAGGACCCAAGGTGGCATACAGCAATGAAAGACAATATTTAAAGTTGAAAACAATGAGTATAAAACTGTGGTTAACATCATTAAAAGACAATATTTAAAACTACGTTCAATGAACAAGGAGGCATCTTACAATATTAACAGGCAGTATTAAGGTGAAGATCAGTAAGTATACAAAAATTTTTAAAATGTCGCTCTGAAAAATGGAAAACACAAGTAGTAATAAAAATCCAAGCAGTAGTGCATAATAGTCTGTCTAAAAATGACACACAGGTAGCTGGTTTATTGAAGGAACACTTGCCTGAAGAGAAGAGTCTTTGCCTGCTTGTGGAAGGATAGCAAAAATGGGCCCAGCCTGGCCTCCTGTGGGAGGGAGTTCCCAAGTCTGGGAGCAACAACAGGGAAGGCTCTCTCCTGTTTGCCCATCAGATGCACTTGCGAAGCTGGCGGGATGAGAGAAAGGCTTCTCCTGATGATCTTAACACCTGAGACAGCTCATAATGGGAGATACGATCTTTGAGATAGTTTGGACCCAGACCATTTAGGACTTTATAGGTTAAATCCAGCATTTTAAATTGTGCCTGGTAACTGATTGGCAGCCAGTGGAGCTGCTGTAACGGGGGGGGGGATGTGATCCCTGTAACCAGCCCCAGTTAGCAATCTGGCTGCTGCATTTTTGGACCTATTGAAGTTTCCTGACACTTTCCATCGGCATCTCCACGTAGAGCACATTACAGTAATCCAGCTGGGAAGTAACTAGGGTGTGTTGTCTTGGAATTGAAGAGAGAATTCTGTACCCTAAGAAGGAAGCATGTTATCTTACACCATATTCTAGATTTCTTAAACAGTTAATAAAATGAAATGAGCAGGAAGCACCTGGTGGCTATGAAAGAGCCTGCAGAGTTAAGAGTATCTGTGTTGGTTTGTTCAGTTCAATTAGCAACTGCATACTTTGAATCCTAAATCCCATAACTTAATATTCTCTCTTTCTGTCTCATCTATTCTTGAGCAGGATTTCCACTTGTCAGACTTAAATTGGGTGTCCCAGACTCATTGTTCTCTGATCAACTCACCTTGAAGGAAATGGAGGTCACATCAGAACACAACACAGGTGAGAAAGACAGAAACAAACATTTGCCAGGAGCCTGACTTGGCTTCATTCACATGATAGGAAGTGGAAAACTTACGTTGCCCGCAAATTAAAGAAAGCCAAATGGTGTAACAGTATCGGGGACCGCCTGAATTGCATATTTGCTCTGAACACTAAAGCAGGGTTATGGAATGTATGGCCAGATGTTGCTCAACAGCCTAGTCAAGAATGATGGCAGTTGCAGACCAACATCTGGAAAGCCACCCATTCCTTACCTTTTCTATTACAAAATACATCTCTCCTCTTTCTGGGCTAGAAGTTCAATCTTTGTATCATATGCACACCCTTCTCTTGATCAGTTCCCAGGAACAGCCGTTGCTGAAAAGAGAGAGAGTCTCGTGCTACCTTAAAGACTACTACTGGGCATGAGCTTTTGTAGGCCTACTTCATGAAATAGGTTGAAGTCTTTGAAAATGCCAAATAAAATTTGTCAGCCTTTAAGGTGTGACAAAACGGTATTCTCGAAGGCTTTCATAGCCGGGATCTGATGGTTGTTGTGGGTTTTTTGGGCTCTTTGGCTGTGTTCTGAAGGTTGTTCTTCCTAACGTTCTCACCAGTCTCTGTGGCCGGCATCTTCTGAGATCAGGAGTCAGAACTCTGTCTGTGCTCTGGTGCAGTTTGTTTGGATAGTTGAGTATCCAAACAAACTGCACCAACTTTTGTCCTTTTCAGGAGATGGGTGATTGCGGTGATCAGCGTGTTTTTTGTTGTGGGTGTATTATTGTGATAAGAGGGAGAGATTATCTGTCATTGTGATTGATGGGTGTCATTAGCTGGTCTTTTGTGTGTAGTGATCACTGGTCCTTGTAGCTGGGTAGAGTTTGTTGACTTTTTGCAGGCTGTATTTTTCAGTGCTGGGAGCCAGGCTTTGTTGAGTTTTACACTTTCTTCTTTGTTTGTTGAAGCTCTGCTGGTGTTTTTGGATTTCAATGGCTTCCCTGTGCAGTCTAACATAATGATTGCTGGTGTTGTCCAGTACTTCGGTATTTTCAAATAGAATTTCATGTCCAGCTTGTTTTAGGGCATGTTTAGCTGCTGCTGATTTTTTCCGTTTGTTTTAGTCTGCAGTGTCTCTCATGTTCTTTGGTTCTGATGTGGATGCTGCATTTTGTGGTTCCAATGTATACCTAGCCACAACGGCAAGGTATCTGGTATACTCCTGCAGTGGTGAAGGGGTTGCCTTTGTCCTTTGCTGACTGTAACATTTGTTGTATTTTTGCGGTGGGCTTGAATACTGTTTGTAGGTTGTGTTTTTTCAAAAGTTTCCCCATGCAGTCCGTGACCCCTTTGAGGTTTGGCAGAAATACTTTATTTGTGGGTGGCTGTTTTTCCTCTTCAGTTTGGTGTTGTTTTCTTGGTTTGATGGATCTTATGATTTCATTTTTGGAATAGCCATTTGCCTGTAGGGCCCAATTCAGATGGTTGAGTTTGGTGCTGAGAAACTGAGCTTCAATGTTCCGATTGTCTTTTTCTTAGGTTCTTAACAGATGAACATTATCCATTGGTTGTTGTGGGTTTTTCAGGTTCTTTGGCCGTGTTCTGAAGGTTGTTCTTCCTAACGTTTCGCCAGTCACAACAGCATCCACCCAAACGTACAAAACTCTTTCTTCTCTCAGCTGATCAGGGTTTCCTGTTGTGACGATGAAACAAGGAGAGTAGCCACGGTCTCTCTTCCTCTGTGGAAATTTGAAACCATTCCAGGTACCAGATCAGATGATGTGCAGGCCACAAAGAGCCTTTCCCAGCGACCTAATTTTTGTTCCACAACTGTTTGTGCTGTTAGCCACTTGTTACGTATCATCCAGACAGATCATCGCAATGGGCTACTTTGGTTGTGAAGACACCATATCTTCACTGCTGGTTTTTCCAACATTAATACTGCAGTATTGTTTACTCAGGCAAACGTTTTGGCAGGCTGCACTTTATTATACAGGCCAGAATAATTATCGTAGGTCTGGGAAGAAAAAAAACCCACCTGACATTATTTTTCTGCAGTGTCGTTATTGCAAGTCCTTACACATTGCACCCTCTAATTTCTGAATTGCCATGCTCCCCTCTTTACCTGCTGTATTTCTCCTGTCGCTTCACTTCTCCTCACTGGAAGAGTTGTGGAGGTAAGATTTTCTGGATGCTGAGGAAAGGAACATCTCGCATACCAGACCACAGTTTGACAGGATGCCACACCAAATATCTTTTCAAGACTTGACTAGAAATATCCTTGTCACTGACTCTGCTCCACAAAGGTGCATTTTTCACCCATCAGCTTTTTGTTGGAAGTTGGTTGGGGGGCATCTTAGCCCTGCAAAATACACAGCCAGGCTGATGATGAAAAGCAATCTACTTTCCCTTTGAAAGAAGGTGCACAGTCCTGGTGCACCCTGTGCACAATTGTCTGCCCAAGAATATGATACAGGAGTATCTGTAAAATATTGGCTTGGAGAACACACAGCTTCTTGTATGTTTATTTTGCTGTGACTACTGCAGCAAAATTAAAAAAGGGGGAAAGCACAGAGTACAAAAGAAAAGAGAGAGAGAGAGAGAGCACAGTGGTGTCTTTTTCTTAGGTTCTTAACAGATGAACATTATCCATTGGTTGTTGTGGGTTTTTCAGGTTCTTTGGCCGTGTTCTGAAGGTTGTTCTTCCTAATGTGTCACCAGTCTCTGTGGCCTGCATCTTCAGTGGACAGCACAAAAAACCTACAACAACCATTAGATCCTGGCTGTGAAAGCCTTCGTGAAAACATTATCCATCTTTACAGGATTAGTAAGTGATGCTGAAATCTAGGTCCCAGACCTGGATAAATTATAAAGTCTTTGGGTAACTGCATCTCTCATTCTTCTATGCTGAAGCTTATGTTCTTGGACTGCAACTCCCAGAAATCTTGGCCAGCTCAGCCAGTGGTGAAGGCTTCTGGTACTTGTAGTCCAAGAACATTGGGGGACCCAAGGTTGAGGACCATTAAGTTAGGAGATGCTCCTGAGATGGTCAGAATGAGAACATAAAAAACAACAGACCTGCCATTTCTTTATTCATATGTGTTAACTGGTTCTGTTTGGCTATCATTATTTATTGAATGATTTTTTTTTTGTTATGTTATGAACTGTCAAGTCAGAACAGCTACCTTAATAGGCTTTCAAGGTAAGTGACATAGTTAGGGAGTGGTTTTACCAGTATCAATTCCCAAGCACAGTGAGTTTCCATGGCCAAATGCAGATGCAAATCCAGGTCTCCTGAGCCCTAGTCCATCACTCTACCCACTACATTGCATGGGTCAGCACTGTATTTTTAGCCCCTCCAAACAACCAAGGTTTTCAAGGTTGTGCATCACAAATGCCCCACTACATTGCATGGGTTAGCACTGTATTTTTAGCCCCTCCAAACAGCCAAGGTTTTCAAGGTTGTGCATCACAAATGAAAAATAGAAAAACACAAACAATAATATAGTAAATGAAGAGACTGTAGTTTAAGCCCCAGATACATTAGCAAAGCACAGAAACATTAGTTTGTTAAATTAAAAGCAGCTGCAAGTTGAATGACGGCAAAGTTTTAATAGCACTGAAATGTGCGGAAGGGAGACACAAACACCATAACTACTGGAACAAGAGAGATATATTACATAGTCTCTTTGCCCCCTAAGTTTCCTTTCATTCACATTCCTCATTGTTGGTCTGCATGTCTCTCAGACTTAAGATTCAGTCTTGTCTTCCCTTATCCTTCTTCCTAGCAGATAACTGGAAAGAAATGAATGACTGCGTAAATCATGGAAGGAGTTTTACAAATAAAATGGATCTTGCTAAAGGCCAGCAAACCCCCAAGGAAGGGAAAGGTTTTACCAAAGAGCAAAACTACACATGTGGCAAATGTGGGGAAGATTTTGCACACAGGGCGGCACTTATCCTTCACAAGAAGATCCATGCCAGGAAGAAACGTTTTCCATGTGAAGTGTGTGGGAAATGTTTTGCTTGCAACTCGCACCTTGTGGAGCATCAGAGAGTTCACACAGGGGAAAGACCATACAAATGTCAGGAGTGTGGGAAAGGCTTTGCTTCCAGTTCAGGCCTTGTGATCCATCACAGAGTCCACACAGGAGAGAAACCATACAAATGTGAGGAGTGTGGGAAGTGTTTTGCTCATAAGTTTGGACTTATAAGACATCAAACAGTTCATACAGGAGAGAGATCATACAAGTGCCAGGAATGTGGAAAATGTTTCGCTTCCAATTCACATCTTCTGGAGCATCAGAGAGTCCACACAGGAGAGAAACCGTACAAATGCCAGGAGTGTGGGAAATGTTTCGCTCAGAATTCACACCTTGTAATCCATCGGAGAGTCCATACTGGGGAGAAACCGTACAAATGCCAGGAGTGTGGGAAATGTTTTGCTCAAAATTCAAACCTTGTGAGCCATCAGAGATTTCACACCAAAGAGAAACCATATAAATGCCAAGTGTGCAGGAAGTGTTTTGCTTCCAGTTCACAGCTTGTGATCCATGAGAGAGTCCACACAGGAGAAAAACCATACAAATGCCAGGAATGTGGGAAATGTTTTGCCCACAATTCACATTTTTCAAGCCATCTGAAAGTCCATACAGGAGAAAAACCATACAAATGCCAGGAGTGTGGAAAATGTTTTGCTCAGAGTTCATACTTGATGAGGCACCAGAGAATCCATATAGGAGAGAAACCATACAAATGCCAGGAATGTGGAAAATGTTTTGCTCATCATTCTAATCTTGTGAGGCACCAGAGAGTTCACACAAGAGAGAAACTGTACAAATGCCTGGAATTTGGGAAATGTTATGTTTCATATTCACAGCTTCGAAAACATCAGAGGTTTCACACAAGAGAAAAACCTTATAAATGCCAGGCATGCAAGAAATGTTTTGCTTCTAGTTCACAGTTTGTGAGCCACCAAAGAGTCCACACAGGAGAGAAGCCATACAAATGCCAAGAATGTGGGAAATCTTTTGCTCACAATTCAACATTTCTGTACCATCTAAGAGTCCACAGAGGAGAGAAACCATATAAATGCCAAGAGTGTGGAAAATGCTTTGCTTCTAGTTCACAACTTCTGACCCACTATAGAATCCACACAGGAGAAAAACCTTTTAAATGCCAAGAGTGTGGGAAGTGTTTTGCTCAGAATTCACTTCTGGTCACCCACCACAGAATTCACACTGGGGAGAAACCATACAAATGCCAGGTGTGTGGGAAATGTTTCGCTTCCAGTTCAGTTCTTGTCATTCACCGGAGAGTCCACACTGGTGAGAAGCCATACAAGTGCCAGGAGTGTGGGAAAGACTTTGCTCAGAATGCGACCCTTCTGTACCATCAGAGAATCCACAGAGGAGAGAAGCTGTACAGCTGCCAGATATGTGGGAAACTGTTTGGTCGGAATTCACAGCTTATGAGGCATCAGAGAGTCCATACACAGGAAAAACCATGCAAATCCCAGTAGAATATGATTTGCTTACACTTGAGGTCTGACAGATTTCAACAGATTCTGTCTTGAACTGGTGGGTCATTCAGTGGTTTAGGTCTCTAGCTATGGAGCCAGAGGTTGAGGGTTCGATTCCCCTCTGTGCCTCCCTGACAGGGGCTGGACTCAATGAGCCATAGGTGTCCTTCCAGGTCTCTAGTCCTCACTGAAATTATTATTCTAAGAGTATTTTCAAAAAATGGACTTTGTAGGGAACTCATTCAAAGATGTTTCCAACCATTCTCACCATACAAAATATTATCTAGGATAATTTACCAGAGATTACATGTTGAGGAGAAACTTCACCAGGTCTCTGCCTTTGGAAACACCCCTTAGTCAAATCAAATGCAACAAGCTGCCCCAAACATTACTTGGAGGGAAATAACTTGAGTGCACAAAGTGTAGTAGTGTTTTTATCACACCATGTAACTTGCAAATCATCAGTGTGGGCAGTTTTAGTCTAAAGTTCCATCTTGTGGCTATTAAGGGATACATCACTGGTGTTTAGCATAATCAAGTTATTGTAGTATAAAGATACATTGTTCTATGATTCTCTCTCTGCGCATGTGTGGAATGTGTAGAAAAGATAAGTTTCTCGACCCTCCATCTGTGTCTGGTGTTGGAAAAGTTACTTTTTTAGACTTCTTTTCTTGGAATCCTCTAATCACCATAACGATCGAGGAGCCACAAAAAAAGCTTTGTGAAATAAAGTAAATTTAGGTACGCAGTGTTAAGTGAAATAAGGGATTTGAATGTTCTGCACAGCATGTTCAATGGAAAACTGTCTCTGTATAGGCAAATTAAAAGTGAAGGCTGGTTCTGAAATAAAGGTGATGGTAGTATTAAGTGGTAAGAAACATGAGCACCACCCAATAGTTTTCTTTTCAAAAAGATATCAGAGATCTCTCCCTGGTTTTCATGCAACTGCTGCTTGGCTGGCTTCCAAGCAGGGTTCCCTGGGGATTTCCCCACACATCAGCAAAATTACAAAATGACAAAAGTAAGGCTATGTATGTCTGATGTTGGAAAAGTTACTTTAGACTTCTTTTCTTGGAATACTCTAATCACCATAACGAGCAAGGGAGGAGCCACCAAAAAAAGCTTTGTGAAATAAAGTAAATGTAGGTACGCGGTGTTAAGTGAAATAAGGGATTTGAATGTTCTGCACAGCATATTCAATGGAAAACTGTCTCTGTACAGGCAAATTAAAAGTGAAGGCTGGTTCTGAAATAAAGGTGATGGTAGTATTAAGTGGTAAGAAACATGAGCACCACCCAATAGTTTTCTTTTCAAAAAGAAAGTGGTTTCCAGTACATCCAGACCATGTGATGGGGAGTAAGAAATGGACAGCATACATGGAGCAAGGACACCCTTCTTGCAGTGAAGATGCCCACTCCATGGCTAGAAGGACAAAACACTCACCACTCAGCTTTCTGAAGATCTAGTTTTTTTAAAAAAAAATTGAATCTGTGTTTTGCAGCTGCCAGCTTCATTCTGTTATTTTGTTGAGATGTATGGGCTAACTAGAGTAAAGGGGCTTACATAAATGAGATCTTGATCAGATAACACTAGAAGTGTGTGGATTTGTGTTTGATAATCTCAGCTCCCAGAAATCCCCATTTGGCACCTGGGGAACTATAGTCCAGAAACAAATCTGCAGACACATAGTTAATGCTTACATAGGTTCCAGGAATTCAGTGGATGTGCTCTAGCTGGGATTGAAAACAACTTATCTCAATTTACACATTTAAACACATGATTGTTGGTTTCCTTCTACCTCATTTTCTTTTTTAAAGTTTTTTTAAAATTTTCTATAACTAACATAAACAAAACATATACATATAACATATAAACTCAAATACAATTACTGTGTTCCCACCACCATGTGCCATATTCTTCTTCTTCTTCTATTGTCCTCTTCTCCAAAACTGCATAGATTCTTGATTTGGAGCTTTCCCTTTCCCCCTTATTAGCACATATTCCAAAAATTTGCCCCATATTACATAAAAATTGTTCTTTTTCAACTCTCCTTTCTTAATCTTTAAATTACAAGTTAATTTAGCATTTATTGCTATATTCCATATTTATTTGTACCATTCTTCAATTTGCAATTCAGTTTTTAATTTCCATTGCCTAGCAATAATCAAAAACAACCTCTTATCTCAATTTACACATTTAAAGTCATGATTATTGGTTTCCCTGTACCTCATTTTCTTTTTTTTAAGTATTTTTTTATTTTCTATAACTATAACATAAACAAAACATATACATATAACATATAAACTCAAATACAATGACTGTGTTCCCCACCACCATGTATGGGACCTCTTGTCATCTTCTTCTTTTCTTCTATTGTCCTCTTCTCCAAAACTGCATAGATTCTTGATTTGGAGCTTTCCCTTTCCCCCTTA
>NW_018151966.1:34589-61443 GCF_900067755.1 Pogona vitticeps
TTTGTACCATTCTTCAATTTGCAATTCAGTTTTTAATTTCCATTGCCTAGCAATAATCAATCTAGCTGCTGTTAATAAATTATCAATTCTTTAGTCATTTTGTCGTATTCCACATTCTCATATATTGATGACAAAGCAATCTCGGCATTACATTCTATATCTTTTCCACACATATAGCTTAATTCTTTGAAAATTTGTTTCCAAAATCTTTGCACTTTTTCACATTCCCACCACATATGAAAGTATGTACCAACTTCTTTTTCGCATTTACAACAGACATTCAGATGATTGGCATTAATTTTGTTTAATTTGAACAGTGTTAAATTCCATCTTAAACTGAATTTAAATTTTTTTCCCTTATTCTTACCGACATAAATCTTAAAACCCTCATTTTCCATATCTTCCTCCATTCTTCATTTATTCCTTTTCCAATGTCTTGTTCCCACTACCTCATTTTCTGTTGTTCCTCTGGACATTTTATCATTGTCCTCCCACTACCTTTTCTCATCTTATAGTTGCATAATAAAAACATACAAATGAAACAAGCTAGTGTTTGAGAAAAGACACAGCTGGGTAGCCAGCTGTTGGAACAAAATATCAGAGTTTAAAAGCTTTGGTTCACCTTTTATACACAATTCAGTTGCTAAGCTAGTGGCTCCCTAGCTTGAACTTTTAAAATTAAAACTAAATTATTATACCCTCAGTAGGAATATTAGTACAGAAGGTGACATATTACTTCTGGGTGAAACTCACTTTTCAGCCAGCCTCGCCCCTTGTTTTCTTGGTATTTGAAGCTACGGGGTTAGAATCATGGGCTTCTGAAATGAACTCATTTCCAAATTGGACTTTTCAGTGGATGTCAAAGTTAATAAGGCTTCAAGTTAATAGTAAATGTCAGAGAATATATCTGTAAAGGGTTAAGTGCTATTGTAATACAGTGGACCCTCAACTTACAGACGGCTCGACTTACAGACTTTTCGAGTTACAGACTTCTCTGGCTGCAAAATTTAGATTTGACTTGCAGACGGAGAATAGACTTACAGACCAGAAAAAAGCCAAAATGGAACAAGAATAAAATAAAAACTGCCAGTTATGGGATTAATCGGTTTTCAATGCATTGTAGGTCAATGGAGATTTGACCTACAGACTTTTCGACTTGCAGCCACCGTTCCAATACGGATTAATTCTGTAAGTAGAGGGTCCACTGTACAACATATAAAGATTTCACTGCTCTTCCTGGAAAAGTGTCCTGACACCTAACTTTTACTTGCATATGAGGGATGCTGTGGGTTTTAAGTAACAGCAGACAAAATGTACTATAGTCGATGAAAGTGAAGGGTTCACTAAAGTGTGGACAGTATGGAGGGGAGAGATGCTGTCCAGTGGGGATTTCACTCAACTTGAATTTCCATTAGGACCTTGACAGAGGTGCAGTGTTTCCAAGATACACCAGGTGGCGCTATTGGTAGATAAACTTCCCTGGGATGAATACACCAAACCACTCGTAGTGCTGATAGAAGTATTACTTGTATTATTTACAGGATTTTTACATACATACACAGCTTTAGTCTTGGTCTCACAGTCCTTGGTCATGCACAGCAGTTCAGCAGTTTCAATACATAAATCGCAGTCAAAGTCCTTTTGTAAATAGTCCAGAGTTCGTTTACCAGTCCTGAAGCCACAAGTTCTTCTCCCAATATGCTCAGAGATAGGCTTCTTCCAGGATCTTCTCCCAAACAGCAACTCCGACACAGCATACACCACCAACAACCAACCCAACAACCAACAAAGTGTGTAAGCTAGTTCTCCTAGCTTTATCCTAGGGTTCACCAATCCTGTCCTTCTCTCAGCTGTCTCAATCAGCTCAGCTGTACCACCTCTAGCTACGCATATCTTGTAGCCCTGATCCTGTTAATACTTATAGAATTGCATTCAACAATTCACACAGGTTTGACCTAAATCTGTCAGACCTGATCTGAGGATTTGGTACAGGAAACCGCCTGCTACTGGTATTAGCAAAGCAAAGTGTTCTGCTTATATACTGCCTCATAGCATTTAAAGCACTCTGTGCATGGTTTATGACCTAATTTGCAAGCTATACGTTGCACACACACACACCCCTGGTGAGCTGAGTACTCAATTTACCAATCTTGGAAAGATGGATTGACCCAAATTCAATCCACCAGGTTTGAACTTGGGTCACGAGCAGAGACTTGACTGCAGTACTGCAGTGTAACGACTCCAACCTGAGGCTCCTCTGCTGTCAGAAGGAGTATCAGATATCTTTTTAATTCCCAAGTAAACTTTTATTTTGGCAGGAAGACTGTGTTGGAGGAAAAATGGCTTTTAAAGGTGCCTGGTTGGCTTTGGGGAAGAGGAAACTATATATCTCACTGGACGACAAGATGTGCTTATTGTGACATTTTACTTACACAAGCATTTGTTTTCATTTAGTTTTACTCTAGTTAATTCGTTGAGTATCTTGTTCTAGTATTCTTAGTTTTGTTTGTAGTCTTGTTGTGTATGTACAAGGCCTGGCAGGCAAATGAGCAATAAACTGAAATGAACTATAGGTGTAGTGAAAAAGCTTAGTCTCATTTGGGGCTGTTTCTGCTTTAAGGATTCATTTCATCTATCTTGGATATATAAACCCCAAAAAGCTAAGGAAGTGGAAGCAAAGATGTTCCATGTGATCAGGACTGACATAAAGTTTCCCCTTGACATTTTTAGTCCAGTCGTGTCTGACTCTAGGGCACGGTGCTCATCCCCGTCTCCAAGACATAGAACCAGCGTTTGTCCGAAGACCGTTTCCGTGGTCATGTGGCCAGTGCGACTAGACATGAAACACTGTTACCTTCCCACCGAGGTGGTACCTATTTATCTACTCACATTTACATGCTTTCAAACTGCTAGGTTGGCAGGAGCTGGGACAAGCTCATTCCATCGTGTGGATTCGATTTTACAACTGCTGGTCGTCTGACTTCGCAGCACAGAGGCCTCTGCGGTTTAACCCGCAGATCCACCATGTAGGAATGACATGTAATGAAACAAATCAGGGTAGATTGCAGTGCATTGTCCATGTAGCCACATTTGAGAGCAACTAGTTAATCTCTGTATTATATAGGTCCTTTTTTAAAAAAGCAATATCAAATCCCACTTGTTTGCATTCTCATTACTGATAGTGATACTTTTCTCTCTCCCTTTTAAATACTAGTGCAAAAATTCCTTTTAAAAAAACATTGAGGGGAATTCAATTATCAAGAGGAAAAACTGCCAGTTTAATAGCAGAGTTATGGTTACTATGTCATTGGAAGTGCACAAACGTAGGAAAAAGGAACCTAAGTTTTGTATTTTAAGAGACTGCAAATAATGTGCAGTGTCAGAAGTGCTTATTTCCTAGAATCATAAAATAATTTGAGTTGGAAGGAGCTTATAAGGCCAAGGAGTCCAATCAAACCCCTGCTCAGTGCAGAGTTGCACATCAAAAGATCTCACAGATGTTTGTCCAATTTATTTCTTGATTGCTTCCAGCGCTGGAGCACTAGCCACCTCCCAAGGCAATTGAATTGGTTCCTTTGTCATACTGCTCTAGCAGTTAATATCTGCCAGGCAACCACTCTTTGCCTTGCTCTTACCTGCCAGGCAACCACTCTTTGCCTTGCTCTTTTAGGCTACGATCCTTATGTGAAGGACGGAGTGACTGGGACCAGCAAATACGCCCTATCTCCATGTGGTCCTCCTGTATTGTCTTATGCAGCATCCTGAGCCTGCCTGCATTTCTCAAGGAAGCTGCCTTTGACTAGCGCAGTGCCTGTTTGTTCCTCAGGTCGCTCACTACTTGTGCAAGCAGTTTGCCCTTGTGAATCCCCAGGCTTTGCTGCATGCTGTCAGGTAGTACCTGGAAGGGAAGTGTCTGACTCATAAATTACTCTTAGACATGATCTTCCTTGCCTTGAGGCATTGGCGCGTCACCTACGTGCAGAAAGTGCATTCTGCTCACCCCCCTTCAAAGCTGAGCTGTACATTTTTCCAGAGGCTTGGGATCTATGATCTTCTTGGGCTTTTGCCAAGCACGCTGATGGAAACGCATTTCCAGTTAGGAGCAAGTGCCTCTGCCCGAAGGAAAAAAAAGAAAAACCTAAGGCTTCCCAGTCTTACAGGATTGCTTTGGTCGGGGAAGTAGGAAAGGAGAGAGACCAAGAGGAGGCAGAAAGAGGCTTTCTCTGGCAGATCCTGGCTTGAAACAGCTCCCCTTCCCCGCCGCAATCCATGACCGAGGAAAAAAAAAGACCCCCCAAAAAGCAAAATTCTCCTCCCATCCATGTGCTCGGCGGATCGATTGCGGTGGGCTTGTTGTTCCCTTGCCAGGAACCTGGCCTAGCTTCCGCCCCGTGACCGGAAGCAGGAAGCAAAGTGTCCTCCCAGGGACTTGAAAAATATGCCCTCGCAAGAAGGGAAGACTCTCCTACCCCGTTCCTCCAAGGGAGGCGCTTCCAAAACTCTCGGCCGGATCAGAAGCGGGGCTGCCGGCAAGGGCGAAAGGGGTAGGTGGAGGAGACCCTGGCGGAGGATTCAAGCGGCTGCGAGGGAAGGGAAGGGAGGCCGAGGAGGGGAGAATGGGAGGAGGCGGAGGGTTTATCAGGAGCGTTTGCGGGGGGAGCCTAGGATGCCGATCCTACATAATTTCATTTCTCTTAACTCATCAGCTTTGGTCTAAAGACGCTTAGGATCATCCTGGATGTTCACAGGGACGGGGGTGGGGGGAGCTCAAGAGAGGGACCCCCACTCCCCATCCTAAACTTGGGTCAACAGTCCCTAGGAACTGTGAATAAACTTTGCTCTTCCCCACTTGCAGAATTGTTGCTGCAGGAGCCTTTATTGGGGAGGCAGGTTCTACATATACTGCTTCTGCCCTCTGGGTTTTCCCAGATCGGTGGGTTTAAAATACTTCTTCTTCTTTTTTTTTAACCCCACCTTTCTCCTTGACAAGGGACCCAAGGCGGCTTACAACATCGAAAGACAGTACATACAGTATTTGAAGTTGGGGACGATGAGTATGCAACGGTGGTTAGCATCGTGAAAAGATAGTACTGAAAGCTAAGAACAGTTGAAAGACAATGTTAAAGCTAAGAATAATAAGTATAAATTTAAAAGAAATACAATGTCAATCTGAGAGTTGAAAAGTACAAAATTGTAAAACACAAGTTCTGTAGTACTAAAACTCCAGTCCAAGCAGTAATGCATAACAATCTGTCAAAAAAACACCCACAAACAAACAAACAAAAAACCACAGCTTGCCTGAAGAGAAAGGTCTTTGCCTGCTTGCAAAAGGATAGCAAAGATGTGGGAGGGAGTTCCAGAGTCTGGGAGCAGCCTCAGAGATTACAACAGGGACTTCCCTTGCTTTTCTATTTTTTAAAAAATTCCCCTATATTAAAAGAGGTTGTGCTTGTATTTAACCTGCAAGATTTAGTTAGTAGAGGGGGGGGGGCAAGGCTGGGATGAGTGTCAATGCCAGATCAATACATATCTGCCCATCTTCCAAACACCTTTTAATTCACTTTTTTTTTTGCCCAGCTGCATCCCAAGGGCTAACAATCCTCCATAAAGGATTTTTTTTTTGGCACAAGCAACAGAGCAGACACTGTTCTTCCTCTTCTGTGTTTTTCTCCAATTCCCCTGAAAATCTTTGAGGACAGTTGAGTGTCAGGTTTGGGTCAGGAGCAGGAGAGCTGTGTGGGTTTTCTTTCTCTTTATGTGTTTGTGTAAGAGAAAGAGTGGGGGAATACTGTAGACGTACACACTTGCTTTATTGGCTATGAGAGAGGTTTTGTTTGACACTCCAAGACTTGCCCTATGCATGGACTTTTTTGCGCCACAAATATAAAGCTTGTAGTTTTTGTAAGGCATATATGTCTCTTATCTCCACCCCCAATAGCATCAAATTAATAACTGATTGGCTTTAAATATTCCTTATATCAGTTGTAGACAAGGTATATTGAATGAATTTAAGAGGGCATTGCATCCAGCCTCTCTGAATATTCTAGATTTCCCCTTCAACCCATCGATTTATATTTTGCTTTGTTTGTGTTATACTGTATGAGTGTACCTCCCAGAATAGTGCCATGCACTAATAGGACAGTATATGTAGACATCCTTCAGTCTTGAGAGACTATGGTAAAGGTAAAGGTTCCCCTTGACATTTAGTCCAGTTGTGTCTGACTCTAGGGCACGGTGCTCATCCCTGTCTCCAAGACAGAGCCAGCGTTTGTCCATAGACAGTTTCCGTGGTCACGTGGCCAGCCTGACTAGACACAGAACGCTGTTACGTTCCCACCGTGGTGGTACCTATTTATCTACTTGCATTTACATGCTTTCAAACTGCTAGGTTGGCAGGAGCTGGGACAAGCGACGGGAGCTCACTCCGTCACATGGATTCGATCTTACACTGTAACCAGTCCCTGTCAGCAATTTGGCTGCTGTGTCTTGGGCCTGCTAAAGTTTCCTTACACTTTACATCATCAGCCCCACACAGAGCACATTGCAGTAATCCAAACGGGATGTAACTTAAGGCATGTGGCACAGTGGCCAGATCAAATCTGTCAAGAAATGGTCGTAGCTGGTGCGCTAGTTTTAATTGTGCAAAAGTTGTGACTTAACTTCAGAATTTCAGCCCCTATCTTAGTGAGGAATATCTATATTGAAGTTTTCCGTTGGACTGACATCTAGCTCATTTTAGAGAAACACAAATATTTTCCCTGAAGCAGAATATCTTCTTGTCAATCCTGGCTTGATTTCCTATCTGGAATTAAGACCTCTGATTCCTATATCAATTCATCTTGGGCTGAGTGGAAAATGGAGTTCACCTAATAGCACAACACAGATGATGTAATTAAAATACATTTAAGGTCCAAATTAGAATTGCACGTTTGACCTGAACTCCAATGTGGAGTACCATGCCTGCCTTCAGTCCTAGTGGAGTGTCGTCCCCACCTCCGCTCTCGAGGTGTATTGCCCAATCCAATTCTCCATTGTCTGTTCCTTCTAAACTCTGTTAGAAGGTCAGTTTATCTCTCTGAACCTAATTTTCTTATATTTTCCTCTAGGTCAGGATTCTCCTGAAGTAGCAGTCAAGCTGGGGCCGGATAAGGACTCATGTGACGCTTTCTCGGCGATAAACTCAGGTGATGCAGAAGCTGGTGAAGATCTTCCCTTAGGGCCCAGTTTTTGCAATGTGTCCAGCTTCTAGTCATTTGTTATATGGAATGCAGATATTTCTCCAGCACTTATAGTACAAGTGTTTAGTTGAAGTGGACATTCTTCACCATCACTTTATCATTAACAATGTTGTTTATCATTAACAATGTTGCTAGTACCTTATCAGTGCTAGGATCCTTGTGGCCAAAGTCCTGTTGCTTTCTGTAGTAAATCACGCTACAGTAGGCCCATTGAATCAATGGGAACTTAGTGAGTCATATCCTATGTAAGTGCTTTTGATTCAAATGGACCTCCTAGTTTGAACTAAACCAGAAGCCTGTGGCAACTTTTATTGAGCCTTCTGATAGAAAGATCATAGAATCAGAGAAGTGAAGTTGGAAGGGGCCTACAAGGCCGTCACGTCCAACCTCCTGCTCAGTGCAAGAATATAATCAAAGCTTATCTGCTTTGGTTGAACCAGTTGCATGTGGCAACTAGAGTAGGCCCATTGATTCCAAAGGATTTAGTAAATTGACACATATGTAAATTCTATTGATCTAGTCGGCCTACTTTAGTCTGTTTAATTATTTATTTTATTTTATTTAAAATATTTTTACCCTGTCTTTCTCCTTAAAAAAGGACCCAAGGCAGCTTACAGCATTAAAATACAATATTTAAAGCTAAGAACAATGAGTATAAAAATGCAGCTTACATCATTAAAATACAACATTAAAGCTAAAAACAATGTGTGCAAATATTTTTAAAATATCAACAACCTGAAGAAATGGTAAACACAGGGAAAACTCAACTGAATAGAAAGGTCTTTGCGAGCTTGCAGCGGAATAATAAACAAACAAAAAAGGGCCAGTCTGGCCTCCAGTGGGAGGGAGTTCCAAAGTCTGGGAGCAGCAACAGAGAAGGCTGTCTCCTGTGTCCTTACCAAACACACCTCTGAAGGTGGTGGGACCAAGAGAAAGGCCTTTCCTAATGATCTTAGCAGCCAAACCGGCTTATAATGCAGTCTCTGAGAAATCTCAGGCCATTTTGGGCTTGATAGGTTAAAACCAGCACTTTGAATTGTGCCCCAAAAATGGATCAACAGCTAGTGGAGCTGCTGTAACGGGGGTTATGTGATCACTGTAACCAGTCCCTGTCAGCAATTTGGCTGCTGTGTCTTGGACCTGCTAAAGTTTCCTTACACTTCACATCATCAGCCCCACACAGAATACATTACAGTAATCCAAACGGGATGTAACTGAGGCATGTGTCACAGTGGCCAGATCAAATCTGTCAAGAAATGGTCGTAGCTGGTGCGCTAGTTTTAATTGTGCAGAAGTTGTGACTTAACTTCAGAATTTCAGCCCCTATCTTGGCGAGGAGCATCTATATTGAAGTTTTCCGTTGGACTGACATCTAGCTCATTTTAGAGAAACACAAATATTTTCCCTGAAGCAGAATATCTTCTTGTCAATCCTGGTTTGATTTCCTAGCTGGAATTAAGACCTCTGATTCCTATATCAATTCATCTTGGGGTGAGTGGAAAATGGAGTTTACCTAATAGCACAACAGAGATGATACAATTTAAACACATTTAAGATCCAAATTAGAATTGCACGTTTGACCTGAACTCCAATGTGGAGTACCATGCCTGCCTTCAGTCCTAGTGGAGTGTCGTCCCCACCTCCGCTCTCGAGGTGTATTGCCCAATCCAATTCTCCATTGTCTGTTCCTTCTAAACTCTGTTAGAAGGTCAGTTTATCTCTCTGAACCTAATTTTCTTATATTTTCCTCTAGGTCAGGATTCTCCTGAAGTAGCAGTCAAGCTGGGGCCGGATAAGGACTCATGTGACGCTTTCTCGGCGATAAACTCAGGTGATGCAGAAGCTGGTGAAGATCTTCCCTTAGGGCCCAGTTTTTGCAATGTGTCCAGCTTCTAGTCATTTGTTATATGGAATGCAGATATTTCTCCAGCACTTATAGTACAAGTGTTTAGTTGAAGTGGACATTCTTCACCATCACTTTATCATTAACAATGTTGTTTATCATTAACAATGTTGCTAGTACCTTATCAGTGCTAGGATCCTTGTGGCCAAAGTCCTGTTGCTTTCTGTAGTAAATCACGCTACAGTAGGCCCATTGAATCAATGGGAACTTAGTGAGTCACATCCTATGTAAGTGCTTTTGATTCAAATGGACCTCCTCTAATTGCGACTTACTGTGCTAAAGTAAGTCACAGCTAGAGTAGACCCATTGGAGTCAATGGAATTCTCTGAAGAGTTGACTCACCAAATCCCCATTGATTCAATGGGCTTACTGTGGTGCAGTTTACTACAAAAAGCTACAATATTTTGGCTTCTGTTTTTAAGATTTTTTTAAAAAATTATTGTAATAATTGTATTTATTTATTATTTATAATAAATTGTTATTGTGTCAGTGAAATAACCAGATTAAGCTACACAAATAATATTTATTGATTGAGAAGGAATACAAACCCCTGATTTTTGCATAATTTCTGAGATTACCTGAATCCATGGTTATTGTTTTTCGGAAAAGTATGATGCAGGGGACGTGGTGGCGCTGTGGGCTAAACCGCAGAAGCCTGTGCTGCAGGGTCAGAAGACCAAGCAGTCGTAAGATCGAATCCACGCGACGGAGTGAGCTCCCGTCGCCTGTCCCAGCTCCCGCCAACCTAGCGGTTCGACAGCATGCAAATGCGAGTAGATAAATAGGTACCATCTCGGTGGGAAGGTAAACAGCGTTCCGTGTCTAAATCACACTGGCCATGTGACCACGGAAAGATTGTCTTCGGACAAACGCTGGCTCTATGGCTTGAAGAGCGGGATGAGCGCCGCCCCCTAGAGTCGGACACGACTGGACAAAAATTGTCAAGGGGAACCTTTACCTTTACCTTTTATGATCCAATCACACTGAAGTAGGTACATTTCTCAGAATGTCCTGAAGTCTCAAAAATTGTTCTGAGGACGTACAAAACTCAGAGATATGCATGGTTCCTACATTATAAGATTTCCAGAATGGCAAAAGAGACTGCAGCTTTGCAAAACATAGGATGACATCTTCAATGGAAATTTTGTTAGATTTGCTCAAATGAGCCAGTCAGTAACTTTTAGACACAAATAAAGTATGTACTTTGTACTCATAGGTATGGCAGATGTTGCTTAAAGGTGTGATAGCCACCACTTTAAATGGCTTTGTAAAGGAATAAATAAATAATTGAAAATGGATTCATTGCCTGTTAAGCAAATGGTTCCTCCATGTTCAGTAGCAGTATATCTCTGAATGCCATTTGCTAGGCAAGGGGACCAACCACAGCTAAGAAAGATTCTTTTATTTTCATAAAACCTCTCAGATGCTCCCTTTCACAGGCTGCTACCTATACTATTTGCAGACAGATGTCTTTGCCAGCTCATGGCATAAGGGACTTACAGAAAAACTACATCTCTCAAGCTTCTCTATGGACTTCTTATCTTACTTCTTCAGGGTAGCATTAAGCCGATATTTATTCAATGTATCAAAGATGTAGACCTTTTCTAGCTTGTGCAGACAGAACTTGCTCACCACTGTGTTTTGACCTAAATTTTAACTTCCCCGAGCCAGCTCATTACCTATAGCAAATTACAGCACCAAGATATCGCTTTGCCTTTTCAAGGGCCAGATTTAACTGCTTTCCCTCGGCCCTTTTAAAAGGGGATTTTAATAACACCCCATACGGTGAAAGGATCTGTCCCTGCGGGAAAGAAATGATTGAGACCTTTGGCGCAGATCATTTTAGAACGTAGCCTATATATGATCGAACGTATTCAATATCTTGGTTCAGTCATGAGTAAATGTTACTGATCTACCTCCCACAGGCTATCTGAAGTTTCTGTTGTCCGGAGAGAATCCAATAATAACATAGTTAGTGGCTAAGATTTTACTTTCAGCTATAAGAACTCGCAAAACGCTATAGCAAGATTTTATACTATACTCTGTATCTATTTTATGTATTTTATCTTTGTGTAATCAGGTCTATGACTGCATAATAAAACTTTACACAGACCGCTTCCTGTGGGGGACCCGACACCAAACTACATGGCCGTCTGCTCTGACTCAAGAGAGTTCCTACATTTTACAGCTATTTCTCAGTTAGACAATACAGTGGTGCCTCACTTTACGACGTTCATTCGTTCCAGCGAAATCACTGTAGAGCGAAAACATCGTAAAGCGAAATAAAAAAGCCCATTGAAATGCATTGAAACCCGTTCAATGTGTTCCAGTGGGCTGAAAACTCACCGTACAGCGAAGATCCTCCATAGGGGTGGCTATTTTTGCTGCCTGTGCAGTGAGGAATCCATCCCTAAGCACAGCGGGGGGCCATTTTGAAACCCGACGATCAGCTGTTTTTGATCATCGTAAAGCGAAAATTGGTTCCCGAAGCAGGGAACCGATCATCGCAAAGTGGAAAAACCCCATTCAACCCATCATTTTGCGATCACAATTGCGATCACAAAAATATCGTCTTGAAGCTGATTCGTTATTATACAGGGTAATCATAAAGCAGGGCACGACTATACAAAGATAAACCCGTGAGACATTTAGGCTATCTGCTCTGACTCATGTAGAGTTCCTACATTTTATGGCTATTTCTCAGTTAGACAACACAAAGATAAACCCGTGAGACATTTAGGCTAACCCCCACCCAACTTTGTCTCCTGTTAAGACAGAGGAATGGTGCTCTTCTGAAACATCCACTCATTTTCCTCATCTTCTTCCCTTCTCAGAATGCAGAACAGTGTTGGTGTCTCAATCCAGAAGGAGGAAAAGCAAAAGGGAGAAAAGGAGTGCCACAAAAATCTCTCAGGTAGGAGATTCTTTCCTGCTGCTGCTGTCGGGGATTTAAAAATGCTAAACAGAAAAGAGAGAGAGAGAGTTTATGGATTTTGCTGCGCATGGAGGTACCTCCACCCAGAACGTCTGCAAATATTCAAGGCCTCGCAGAGACCTGTCTGATGTCCAAATTCAGGTGGAGAAAAGAGTCACTATCAAAAATCTCCCCCTCTGGGAGAATCCGTGGGTGAAATACGGTGAAAGAGACCCTTGCAGTTAATTTGGTATCCAACCGATAGCTCTGTGACTAAAACTTTGAGGAACCCTTGACTTTGGAATCTCTGGAAAAACCTATGCTGAACTTCGCATTTCTCCACAGCACAACCCCTATGTTTTGCACTGCACCCATAACACCAGTCCGGGTTCCCAGTTAACCCCTTCCCCCCCAAGTTGCAGACTGTTCTTTTCACTCAAAAAACATAGGTTGAACTGTCGGGGCGTTCCACCATTGACTTGTTTTCCCTTCTTGATTCTAACCTGATTAGGCTCCGTCAGGGTTGTTACCGGTCTTCCTTTCATGTCTGCCCTAGTGTGAGATCTTTTCACTGTTCTAGGAAGCAGTGGCCTTTGAGGATGTGGCTGTCTATTTCACAGCGGAGGAGTGGGACCTGCTGGGTCCGAACCAAAAGTCACTGTACAGTGAGGTGATGATGGAAAACTACGAGAATGTGTCCTATCTCGGTAAGGAATTTGCTTTGGTCCAAATCCCTTCTCCTTCCTATTGCTGCTTGCTTTTAGGGTTATTGGTACCTGACAAGTCTACTGGCGCAGAGTTTTGCCTCTGGTGACTCCCTTTTGTGCATTTAAAAAGGATCAAAAGGCGCCGTTGCTGTGACCTGAAACTATGCAGGTGGTGAAGCAGGGCAGCTGGCCTCCTTCTCAAGCTCCTTCACTAAAACACCCACACAGGACACCCCTATTGACTCTCACTGTTCGTTCACTCCTGCATACGAGTTTTCAGAAGTGAATGAACCTTGTGGCACAGTGGCTGAACGGCAGTACCACCCGAGATTGATCCCAACAGGCTCCGGTAGCCAACTCAAGGTCAACTCAACGGTCCATCCTTCCCAGGTTGGTCAACTGAGTACCCAGGAAAGGCAATGTGTAGCCTGTTCCAATTAAATTATAAACTACCTAGTGAGTGCTTTAAATGCCACAGGACACTATATAAGCAGCATGCTTTGTTTTTTTTTGCTTTGCCAGGACTCTGAGTATAGCTGTAGGGTCTGGCAATTGCTAGTTCTCCCTCAATCAAGTCTGTGACTCACTTCCTTTCGGTACTCACTCACTTCCTCCCAGCTGTAGATTCCCCACCGCCTGGTACTTTCTTTGTGAATATATTTTCAAAGATTCCTTCTGCTGTTTAAAAGAAAGAATCTCACAGTCAAACCTCCTCGATTTACGAACTTATTCCGTTCTGGAAGTCAGTTCGTAAATCGGAAAGTTCGTAAATCGAGCCAGCATTTCCCATAGGAATGAATTGAAAACCAATCAATCCATTCCAGCCGTCTCTAACAACTACTTTTTATTGACATCCGTTCACCCAATGCTGCCACGGCTGCTGAGTCCCCTTCGCGCCAGGCCAGGGACTGAGAGCCTGGTGCGAAGAGGACTCCGCATCAGGTGAAAGGAGGGAGCCGATTTCTCCCTGGTCGCCCAGCTTGCTTCTTGTTTGGAGAAGCAAGCCGGGTGGCCAGGGAGAAATCGGCTCCCTCCTTTCACTCAATGCTCCCGCAGCTGCTGAGTCCCCTTCGTGCTGGGCTGAGCTCAGTCCCTGGCGAATGAGACTCAGCAGTTGTGGCAGCATCAGGTGAAAAGCCTTGCTTTCCCAGCACCGTGGGAGGACTGGCAGGGGCCCCCCGCAACCGCGATCGCTGGCTTTGGAGGTCCCCTGCAAATCCTCCTATGATGCTGGGGAAGCCTCCGAATGAAGAAAGGGAGGGGGAAAGGGTGGGAAGCCTGGGAGGCTGGGATTTGAATTTCCCACCCTTTTTCCCTGCCCTTTTTTCCGTTCGTAACCCGAAGCTGGGTTCGCAAATCGAAAAAATATTTTCCCATGAGAGTGGTTCGTAACTTGAAAAGTACGTATCTAGGGCCGTTCGTAACTCGAGGGTTGACTGTATGGCTAGCTGATGGGGCTTTAACTGCTATATCCCATTGCAGTGATTTTTAATGGTCCTGCAAAAATGCACATAAAAGCACTATGCAGCTCTATTGATTACTCCTCTCCTTTCCCCAATTTAATTTCCACTTTAATAATCTGATTCCATTTCCGAAACAGAGGAAGAGCAGGGGACATGGGTGCTACAGTCTCAGGACTTAGAAGGACTGGAAGTCAAAGATATCAGAGTAGGCAGTTATTGACTAAGTTCTCTTAACATAGTAACCCACCCAACCCCACCAAAGCTAGATGTGTTATCCCAGTTAAACTTTGTCACTAAGTATATGCATTCATTTTTACTTGGACTCCAAATCCAGGAAAGGAGAATTCTGGGATTTGGAGTCCAAACAAATGCACCCACTTACTAACCTAGTCATTCCAAAGTTTGAAAGCATGTTTTAGAAACAGATTGGTAAATGTTGGGTTGTCTAGAGCTATACTGGCTCCTCCTGTATCTATCAGTCACTATCTCTCAGCTCCCCCAATCAAAAAATTTCCTGCCACAGTGGTGATAAACAGAAATATTAATTCATTAATTCATGGATGCATGCATGCCTGCCTTGCCCTTCCAAAAGAGCCATGTGTACTCTGTATGCCTTGTTTACAAATGGAATTGCACTTCCAGGACTGTGGTTCTGCTTGTGAACAAGGTGTGCAGGAAGGGTTACAGTAGCCTGTTGTGTTTTCTTCTCTATTAGGCATGGGGTTCAAATTTGTCTATGATTATCATTTTTCCCAGCAGATAACTGGAAGAAAACAATAGCATTTGCCCACTCTCAGAAAGATTTTATACACAAATTGCATCAACGAACCCACAAAGAAGATGAACATCATACAAGAGCAGAGCCCTGTGAAAGCACCCTATTTGGAAAATGTTTTGCCCCGAAGAAGCTTATTAATTTGAAGAAGGATTGTAACCTTGAATTATCTCAGGAAAGGTTATCTAGCAATTTGCAGCTAGTTAGCCACCAGAGATTGAACAAGAGAGACAAGCCATTCAGATGTAAGAAGTGTGGAAAATCCTTTCCTTGGAAAAACAGCCTTATAGTCCACCGGAGAATCCACGTAAAAGAGAAACCATACAAATGTAATGAGTGTGGAAGATGTTTTGCTCAGAATTTACATCTTGAGATGCACTACAAAGCCCACACCAGAGGGAAATCATACAAATGCCAGGCATGTGGGAAATGTTTTGCTCGCAGTTCACAGTTTGTGGCCCACCAAAGAGTCCATACAGGAGAGAAACCCTACAAATGTCAAGAGTGTGGAAAATGTTTTGCTCAGCTTTCACACATCTCAAAGCATAGAAGAATCCACTCAAGAAAGATGCCATACATATGCTGGAAATGTGGGGAAACCTTTACTCACAATTCACAGCTTGTGAAGCATGAACGGCTCCATTTGGAGGGAAAACCACACAAGTGCCAGGAGTGTGGGAAATGTTTTTGGAGCACAGCAGAAGTTTCATTGCATCAGAGGGTTCACACAGGAGAGAAACCATACAAATGCCCAGATTGTGAAAAAAGTTTTTCTCACAGTTCACAGCTTGTGAGGCATAATAGAGTCCACACAGGAGAAAAACCATACAAGTGCCAGATCTGTGGGAAATGTTTTGCTTACAATTCACACCTTGTGATGCATCAGTCAGTCCACACAGGGGAGAAACCATATAAATGCCAGGAGTGTGGGAAATGCTTTGCTCAGAATTCACATCTGGTGATGCATCAATCTGTCCACACAGGATTAAAACCATACAAATGCCAGGATTGTGAGAAATGTTTTACACAGAGTTCACAACTTGTGCGGCACCAGTTAGTCCACACAGGAGAGAGACCTTACAGATGTGAGGAATGTGGGAAGTGTTTTGCTCAGAGTTCACTGCTTGTGAGGCATAATAGGGTCCACACAGGAGAGAAACCGTACAAATGCCAAGAGTGTAAGAAATGTTTCGCTCAGAAGTCATATCTTGCGATTCATAAGTCAGTTCACACAGGAGAAAAACCATTCAGATGCCCAAAGTGCGGGAAATCTTTTGCTCAGAATGCATACCTTGTGATGCATCAATTAGTCCACACAGGAGAGAAACCATACAAATGCGAAGAGTGTGGAAAATGTTTTGCTCAGAGTTCACATCTTGTGAGGCATAAGAGAGTGCACACAGGGGAGAAACCATACAAATGTCAGGTTTGTGGGAAATGCTTTGCAAATAATTCAAATGTTATGATTCACCAGAGAGTTCACACAGGAGAGAAACCATACCAATGTCAGGTGTGTGGAAAATGTTACTCTCGCAATGAAGACTGTCTGATTCACCAGAGGACCCACACGTGAGAAATTATAAACATTTCTAGGAAACAAAGTTGCTAGTGAATAGTTTTCTTGGAGAACTAAGCTCTTGTTCCACCAGAGTGCCCACATGGAGAGAAACTGTGGAAGTCCCTGTAAATGTAGAAAATGTTATGATGTTCTGAGTCAATGGGGAACCTTATCATCATTTTAATCGTAAATTCCCTTTTACTAAACCTGGGGTGAACCACACAACAGGGAAGTAGTGGTGGCAAAGTTTACTTCCACATTTTGGAGGGGCAGCCCCCGTGCTCCATGTATAAGTGCCTGTGAATAACCTGTCTGAACTTATGTCTCCCAAGAGTGCTTTTCCCCCCAGATCAATATTTAAGCAACATTTTCATGTTCACGGTGAGAAGCATTAAATGTAGGATATATTCCCCACTGCTTCTATAGATCACAAAGGAGAGTGTAGTCCTATAAATGTGTAATTAGCAAAGTGGGCAGTAATCACCACTCAGGTCAGATTAACAAATGTTCCACTTGGGTGGGAAACCTCATCAGTGCACAGAGTTGCCTTCTTAATCAGCTGCATTTTAAAAAAAACACAAGAGAATACTATGGAAATAAATGTATTGTGTCTAGGAAATGTTTTTGCTGCAGTTTGAGATGTGAAGGTCCTTTTAAAAGCAGCAGTCCCCAACCTTTTTGGGACCACGGACCGGTTGGGGTGTGTGAATTCCGAGCATGGGAGCGGGGGCACCCCTGCGCTCACGTGTGCGTGTGTTGTGCTTGCGTACATGCCCACCCGCAAGCACGACATGCCCACCATGCGTGTGGGGGGGGCCCGGAAATCCATCTCCATGGCCCAGTTCCGGGAAGGCCATGGTGCGGCACCAGGCCACGGACTGGGGGTTGGAGACCCCTGTTTTAAAGGACAGATGTTTGATTTATCTATTGAAAATAAACTGGAAATGTTGGGAACATGGGATAAAACTCCTATCTTTTCTATTTTAAAATGAGTGAAATGTCTTTTAAGGTTAGGTAAAGGTTCCCCTTGACAATTAGTCCAGTCATGTCCAACTCTAGGGCCCAGTCCTCATCCCATTTCCAAGCCGTAGAGCCAGTGTTTGTCCGAAGACCATCTTCCGTGGTCACGTGGCCAGCGCGACACGGAATGCCGTTACCTTCCTACCGAGATGGTATCTATTTATTCGCATTTGCATGCTTTCGAACTGCTAGGTTGGCAGGAGCTGGGAGAAGCGACGAGAGCTCACTCCGTCGCGTGGATTTGATCTTATGGCTGCAGGTCTTCTGACCTTGCAGCACAGAGGCTTCTGCAGTTTAACTCGCAGCGCCACCATGTCCCTTTTAAGGTTAGTATTTATCAATTCACAATACCAGGTTGTACTGCATGAAAATTTGTTATATAAGGACAGTCTGTAGGGAATTAGAGAAAAGTAACTGTGAGGGACTGGAAATGAAGACAAAAACATGACTACAAAAAGAAAAGTGTGTTGCTTATATATTGCAACATAAAGCACTCTATGGGTGGTTTACATTTTAATTATGCAGGCTACACTCTGTCCTTCTCCTGCAAGCTGGGTATGTAGTTTACCAACCTTGGAAGGATAGAAGGTTGAATCAAGCCGACTACCTGAACTCAGGATTGAACTCCGATCATGAGTAGAGTCTTCACTACAGTACTGCAGTTCAACCTGGTGTCATGAGGCTCTGATGAAGAGTTACATCACTTTGATGATAATGAAGACATGGAAATAAAGATTTTCTATATCTGGGTTCAGTTATCTATCCAAATGGAGAGACTGCAGCCAAGAAAGCAGAAGACAGGCTTGGAAGGGCAGCAATGAAGGAGCAAGAAAAGATCTTGAAGAGTAAGGACATTATAACTTGATGTCAGAGCCAGGATCATACTGTGGCATTCCTGAATGCTATGTATGAATGGAAAAGCTGGCCAGAAAGCTGAGAGAGAGAGAAACGGGAATAACTTTATAAATACTATGAACCACCATAAATAAAAGTAAGTGGGTGATAGATTGAATAAAGTCTGCTCTCTCTCTCTAGAAGGAAAAATGAATAAACAGGCTGGCATATTATGAAGAAACAAGCTTCAGTGGAGGAGACAATGCTGAGAAAAGTTAAAGGCAACAGGAAAAGAGGAACACTGAATATGAGATGAATTGACTTGATGACATAAGACGCAGTCTTGAGTTTGCAAGACCTGAGCAGGGTTGTTAATGCTAGGAACTTTTGTAGGGTCACCAATTCATAGAATTGCCATAAACTAATGCTAGGAACTTTTAGAGGTCACCAATTCATAGAATTGCCATAAACTGGAAGTAATTTGATGGCATATATAACAATGAAAACAGTTTGCATGCATATTGTAGACCTAGAACTGCTGGGTAGCTCAGTGGTTTGGGCAGCTGGTTGGGAGTTCGATTCGCTGCTGTGCTTCCTTGAGAAGGGCTGGACTTGATCCATAGGGCCCCTTCCAGCTCAGTTCTGAGATTATAAGCAGCACTCAAAACACAAGATGCATGTCTACACCTAGTGAATGCTACCTTTTCTTTGGAGGGACCATACAGGGACTGTTTGTTACTTGCTGATAGCTATATGTCTTCTGTCAATGAGAATCACAGTAGGAGTAAGACAGGGTCTGCCCAAATAAAACATATTCATGTATTTATTACACAAATTACGGTTTCTTGTCTCATTTCCCCCTAATTCCCAGATGGTAAAAATTAAGTTATAGGTATGTGGGTGACAGAGTGAAGCATTTTGCATCTATTTAATATAGCAGATATCCACAATTTTGTTTGCATAAAACATAGACATTTTTAATTTTAAATTTCATAATGATGCAAACAGTACAAGTTTATATGCTAAGTTATGAAAGAAGCATTTTATGTAGCTAAAGCGGTAAAATAAGTTCAGGATTTATATGAAATATTTCTCCCCCCCCGCCTTTTTCAAAGTTTCTGGAAATTTTGCATCTTATTGATTTATTTAAAATATTTTTATCGCACCTTCATAATGGGAGACACAGTCCTTGAGATAGCTTGGACCCAAACTTAAAAAGGGCTTTATAGGTTAGGTGAACCAACAATTTGAATTCTGCCTGGAAACAAATCAGTCACCAGAACAGCTGTTGGGAGTCATACCAGTACTGTATGTCACAATATGCTACAAGAGTGAAAAATCATAAAACATAATTAATGGACCTATTCTAGCTAATCAACATTTTGTATCCTTGCTTTTAGTACTGCAGTGCAGGAAGGATTCATCTAGTGTTGCTCAGCTGATGATTTGAACTGAAATATGAGATTCATTTTTCCTGACACATTGGGACTAATGAAACCGGGAATTCCAAGTTAGGTCTATCTGGTGGTGGTGGTGGGGAATCTTTTAGCATTGTGGTTATTACAAAATACAAATGAAAGAATAAGCAATACCTTAGTTTATAGCAGTGGTTCTTAACCTTGGGTTACCCAGGTGTTTTTGGACTGCAACTCCCAGAAGCCTTCACCACCAGCTGTGCTGGCTGGGGTTTCTGGGAGTTGCAGTTCAAAAGCACCTGGGTAACCCAAAGTTAAGAACCACTGGTTTACAGGATACTAATTTTTAAAAAACTCATACAATATGCAAGCTTTCGCGGTTAAATTCCACTTCCTAAAAACAACTACCCAAAGCGGTTGCTCTTGGAAAGTTTTTGGCAAAATCAATTTATCTTGAATTTATCTCTTGCAACCATGGAAGTAGCTGCATATAGGACTGAATAGCTGTTTCGGGCGACTTGACTGCGATCAGCTTCATTTGAGCAAGAAAGCTGGAGCTTTGTTTATTTAATTTACTGGACGATTTGATCCACACAGTATAACCACCAGCCTAAGCCCCAAGGGCAGCCTCAAGCAAGTTCCTCCAAAGGGTTAAGACGATCGCGTCTTCATACCTAGAGAGTCCCCTAAGAAGGAAAGGGTTCCACTTCCTGTTTCCGCCTTGCAGGTGCGCTATCTTTTTCTTTCCCCCCAGAGTCCCTAGCAGGAGTATTGCAGGTCCCTCTTCGGGGTGGGAAGGGGTGATTTCTGCCTGGGCTCCCAGAGTCCCTTATTAGGAGTACTGCAGGTCCCTCTTCGTGGTGGGAAGGGGTGATTTCTGCCTGGGAGGCTGAGCCGAGCTTTCGTTTTGGGGGCAGGTTGGGTGGAGGGGGGGCCGGCGAGTGGGGCGCTCCTGGAAGAGCCCAGAGTCTTTTCTTCCCCAAGAGTTGGCCAGTTGAGCCCCCCCCCCCCAAACCCACCTCCGGGAGCTCCTTACCTTTCAGGCTGCAAAGCCAAGCATTCTCCACGAATTCACCTCCCCCCCCCTTTGCATTGAGATCCTTTTAAACCAGCTTCCCAGTGATCGGTATCTGTACTGGGTTGGGATTTGGACTGGCAGGAGGCGCCTGCAGACTGGGAAGGCGGTGGGCTAAGGAGAGTCGCCTGCCTCCCTTCGCTGTCTGGGGGAGAAGGTGGGTCTCCTTTTCGTCATACTGTACAGGACCCAAAGCAAAAGGTTTATGCCCATCCCTCTGTAAAAGGAGAAGATCTGTTGTCCCTCTGGAGGTGTTCCAAAAAAAAGGTACCAGGTTTGACCAGTTGGTAGGTGAAACTTCTTATCAATTAAGGTTCTTTACCTGATGTTGGGAAAGTGTGAAGGCAAGTTCACTTTACCTGAAGTTGGGAAAGTGTGAGGGCAAGAGGAGAAGGGGACGCCAGAGGATGAAATGGTTGGACAGTGTCATCAAGGCTACCAACATGAATTTGACCCAACTCCAGGAGGCAGTGGAAGACAGACAGGAGGGCCTGCCGTGCTCTGGTCCCATGGAGTCACAAAGAGGCAGACACGTCTTAATGACTAAACAACAACAAAGGAGGACGGATGGGCCTGGGCAAATCAATGTAGGATTCCTCATGCAACTCCCTTTGCCAGGTCCTCAGGCTGAATCCTCAAGGAACGGCTTCGCTGAGTCTCCAGGCAGGCAGAAAAATCTTCAGCACAAAAAAATGTTTAGCATGGAAGGAACAAAAAATGTGGTTTTTGCCCCGTGTGGTGTGGGTTTAAAGCTTGGGTGTCCAGCCTTTCCCAGCTCACCCAGGCATATGTGTATGCATGTGTGTTATGCTATGTAGGTGCACCAAAATGGAATAAGAGGAAGTGGGACCCTGTGTGTCTATGCACTTGGGCGCTTTGTGACACTGGAGCAAGGCAAGCATCATAGCTTGTGAGAACTTCTGATGTCCAGGCCCTGGTGGCACGAGTTCAAGGCTTGGGAAAAGCTGCCTAAGGGGGTGGGAAAGAGCTCTGTATGTGTCACAACAGCTGGGATGGCGGACATATGCCATGTGCGTCATGTACGGCTTTTAGTCAAAACAGTGAGAACTGCTCAATTTGAACTTCAAATCTGAGTTTAACGCATTTCTTGCCATGGTTATGCAGTTTGGGCAGGGCGTTTTCTGATGGAAATCATAAGACTGTGCCAGCTGGTGGGGATAACAAGGACATGTTTTTTCCCTCTTCCAAGGAAGTCTTGTAATGCTATCACACATCAAGGGCAGAGAATCTTGGGTGCTGTGGATGAAAAATCCCTTGGCCTTCTCTGTTCAACATAGACTTAATCTGAACCACCATCTGTGAAGCAGTTTCTGTTTATCAGGTATGGGTTAAGGAGAAAGTAATGAATGGTGGTAAGGGTTGAGGGAGGGACAACGTGTGAAGCAGGGATGCAGGCTCCAGAGAAGGCAGGGAGGATATGTAGAATAGTGAAGAGATGATGATGATGATGGGACCTTCCCACATCATGAGCTTTCCTCAAGCATTGTTCTCAAGTTGGTATTCCTGGTGGAAAGTTTCCTATTGAGCCAGACAATGGATGCCAAGTAGGAGAAGTACAGTGGTGCCTCGCTTAACGAGCGCACCGCTTAACGACGAATTCGCATAGCAACGCATTTTTTGCTATTGCTAATGCGATCGCATTGCAATGTTTTAATAGGGAAAACATCGCATTGCGATGATCGGTAAGCGTTTCGCTTACCGATCTTCGTATTGCGATGTTTTTAAACAGCTGGTTGGCGGTTCCAAAATGGCCGCCACATCTGCAAAATGGCCGCCCGCAGCGTTTTTGCACCCTGCCCTCGCTTACCAGGCAGCGAAAATGGCGGCCAGATCGAGGATTCCCTGCATAGCAGTGAGTTTTCGCCCCAATAGGAACGCATTAAACCCGTTTTAATGCGTTCCTATGGGGTTCCCCCCCCGCATTGTGACAAATCCACATAGTGACGTTAATCCTGGAACGGATTAACGTCACTATGCGGGGCACCACTGTAGATACAGATCGGGTCATCTTCAAGGGTGAGAAGGTCCTCATCACTGTGTATGGAAACTGGGCAAGCATGTTCCCTCTTCTTTGCAAATCTGGCATCTTTTCTTGTATTTGGAAATCTGCTACATTGAGAAGGCTGCTGAAGACTGAGCATTTCAAGGAAGCGATCGGAGACATCCTTCCCTGAAGGGACTGTGGGAGTTGGTTTTATTTTGCCCTACCACCACCACCATCAGTTGTTCTGGGTATTTTTAGGTCTCTTATTATTTACTTTTTATTGTATCTGTTTATGTTGTTATCAGGTTGTTGGGGATTGGGTGTGGATGTATTGTTTATGTTTGTTGTTAACTGCCCTGAGTAGTGCCCCTGCACTAGGCTGAGTAACATACAACTGTAATACAGTGGTGCCTCGCTTAACCAACATACAACTGTAATATGTACATACATACATCTAGTATTGTTAATTCATTTTTCCAGTCCTGTGCCACATGTCCAAATTTTGTTTTGGGTGCAGAAGACCTCTGAAGTTGTTCATCCTGTCCTCTGGCAGGACACACAAGAGAAAGATTTGCATTACCAGGTAAGGAACTGATCAGCATATTTCTATTGGTTTCTATCTCACACATCTTCTCCAGGTTGATGAAGCATTCAGTTTGCATCCACATAGATGTTTAACCTGTTGATAGTGAAAACGAGAGACTGCTTTTTCAAAAAAAGGAAGGAATAAAAAGTATATGAAGAATAAACACTTTTCCATCCTCGTGATCTCTCTCTTGCAGATACTGAAAATAGGCTTGGAACACATCCTTGCTTGTCTCTTCTCTATGAAGGAATGGAAACAGGATCTTTGGAGCCAGAACAGGTAAGGGAGAATGAATTGGGAGCAGAGGAACCTAGGTCTTCTCTCCGTTGTACACTACCTGGGTCCAAACAAACTTGTTCTCATCCATTTGTTACTGTCAAAGCTGCTCATCAGAATGGCTATGACAAGCAAAGGGTTGAATTCTGCTCTGTTGATGTTATTCTTTCTGGACTGTACAGTAGGACCCCCGTATCTGTAGGATCAGTATCTGCAGTTTCACTTATCCAGGATTTGAAAATATTAAACATTGAGAGACTGATTTTTCCAAAAAAGGGAAGGAATAAAAAGTATACTGTATAAGGAATAAACACTTTTCCATCCTTGTGATCTCTCTCTTGCAGATATTGGAAATAGGCTTGGAACACATCCTTGCTTGTCTCTTCTCTATGAAGGAATGGAAACAGGATCTTTGGAGCCAGAACAGGTAAGGGAGAATGAATTGGGAGCAGAGGAACCTAGGTCTTCTCTCCGTTGTACACTACCTGGGTCCAAACAAACTTGTTCTCATCCATTTGCTATTGTCAAAGCTACTCATCAGAATGGCTATGATAAGCAAAGGGTTGAATTCTGCTCTGTTGATGTTATTCTTTCTGGACTGTACAGTAGGACCCCCGTATCTGTAGGATCAGTATCTGCAGTTTCACTTATCTAGGATTTGAAAATATTAAACATATTAAAAGAAAAAAATCCAAATGAAAATAGTTTCACATGTATTATCAGAACGAGCCATTAGAGGGAATCAGACCATGCTATAAATACTTCTTAGTGAAGAATGCATAAAACGGCCTTTGGCGCTTTCTAGTGGTCAGTTCTAGTAATGGATGTGAAAATACACTACAGTGGTGCCTCGCATTACGCTGTTAATTCGTTCCAGTGAAATCGCAGTAGAACAAAAACATTGTAATGCGAAAATAAAAAGCCCATAGAAACGCATTAAAACCCGATTAATGCATTCCTATGGGCTTGAAACTAACCGTCCAGCGAAGATCCTCCATAGCGCGGCCATTTTCGCTGCCCGTGCAGCGAGGAATCCATCCCAGAAAACAGCGGGCGGCCATTTTTTTTACCCGGTGGCCATTTTGAAACTGCCGATTAGCTGTAGGAAAATCGTTGTTTTGCAAGAATCGGTTCATGAAGCAGGGAACTGATCATCGCAAAGCAAAATTCCCCCATATAAAATATCATTTTGCGATCGCTTTTGCGATCACAAAAACTTCATCGTTATGCGATTTCATCGTAAAACAGAGCACTAATCTTGCGAGGCACCACTGTAATTTCCTTGTTTTTTCCCTCCTTTTACCACCATATACAGTTCTCTCTCTCTCGAGTTAAGGAGAGTTTGCTATTATCCCCAGTTTTCAGTACCTGCTGGAGTCTTGGAACCAATCCCAGCAGATATGGGGGTCCGACTGTACTTTTAAAAAGAACTACACTTATGATACCTATGAGAATAAACATTTCCCTTATATTTCAGGATGCTGTAGTTTTTGAGGACATCGCTGTGTATTTCTCTGAGGACGAATGGGCACTCTTGGATCCAGGCCAAAGGGTTCTGCACAGGGAAGTCATGGAGGAAAATGTTTCATGTGTGGTTTCTCTGGGTAAGCTTTCTTTTACATTCCATTGTGGCAGTTTTAAGAGAATCAGCCACATCAGTCTCTTTCAACTAGAATAAAACCTTCAGAACACATCCAAAGAGCCCGAAAAACCCACAACAACCATCAGTTACTCTTATTGTTTCTCATGTTCCATGCATTCAAAGGCTTTGCTTTAATTATAAACACAAAGTGATTTTCTGAAATTTAGTTTATTCCAGCAGCTAGCATATATATATATATTTGCATTGTGATCTCTAGTGCCTTTTCCTTTTCAGAACCCAACTTGAACATTGAGCATTTTTGCTGCATATAGGACAAAAGTCTTTGTTACAAAACTGAACATTATTTTGCTGTTCAGTTAAATGCAGTGGTCTTACAGTTATTGTACTCTTCTATGTCTTCTTTATTGGGGATTGGAACATATCTTAGATGTTTCCAGTCTGTGGACAATTGTTTGGTTTTCTCTGTTTGTTGTCATCATCTTTAGATTCAGTTTCTGTAGCTTGGAATAGTTCTATCATATCTCATCTACATCTGGTGATTTATTTTTCCTTCGAAGTGCTTTATAAGTGGTTTTTACTTCATTTTATAAAATTGCAGGGTTCTTCTACAAAGGAATCTATTAGTTTTTTAAAATGGCTAGAGCAAAGCATGCCCCCTTCTCCTCACATCTGCTCCCTGTTGTTGTATCTTGGATTTTGTAATTCCTTTCCCCATTTCTGTCCTCAGTGCCTAAGAGTTGTTTTCTGTGCAAAATTGGTCACTGGCTTCCTATACAGAACAGCAAAGGTACCGTTGCATAGATACCAAAAGCTCCAATTCCTGAAGAATACATGGAAAAAGAGTGGGGCAGGCAGCTTGCCAAATGGGTTGGTGGGGACATTTCTCCTTCAGCTGGAATCCCTCTAATTTCCACAGGCAGTAAATACTTTTTCTTTAGTTCCCTACCCCCAATAATTATTGAAGTATGGATTAGACAAAACAGAAAGAGAAGTTATTTTTCCATGTGCAGTATAAAAGGTGTAAAGGTGTATAAAAGGTATAAAATCTCTTCATACCTTTTTGATATTTCTTGCAGGCGTTGGAATGATGCTGGGAGCATATTCTTGCCCATCTCTCTGTCCTGCAAGAGTGGAAACAGCTTCTGTGCAATCTAATCTGGTTGGTGCAAATAGTTGGAAAGGTCCTGCGTGCTTCTCTCCCTCAGACAGCTCTCTGAGCTTGAAGGTATCTGTCCTGTTTGTTTTCACCCAAGTTTGCTCATTTGGAAACTTGAGAATATTGTCTGTGACAGCTTAAATCTTGAGTCTTAAGTTTCAAAGTACAGTGGTGCCTCGCTTAAGGAGCGCACCGTATAACGACGAATCCGCATATCGATCCCGTTTTCGGGATCGCTAATGCGGAGGCATAGCGTCGGCCCCAATGGGCAAAACTCGCATAGCGAAGATCGGTAAGCGTTTCGCTTACCGATCTTCGCTTTGTGA